>JAMKCH010008597.1:0-62225 GCA_023653785.1 Ophioderma brevispina
ATTTTGAATTGTAAAAATATTTTTAAAGTAATCTAACTACCATTTACATGGTCAGTAATTTGTGTTGAATACATTTAAGGAGATTAAATATTATGATGAATAAGGTAGATGTGAGACTTTAATAAACCCAAAACCAGTGGCAGCTGCCCCTCCCCTTGTGGGGAAATCTCTCCTCCCCCACCCCTTGTTGAATTAGTGACTTTCTGCAACAATTTACAACATAGGCCTATACTCTACTTACAAATTTTAATATATGCTTGCCCTCCTGAAAATATATGCACCCCTGCAAAAAAGCTGGTTATGCCACTGTCTAAAATCCAAATACAGTTCAATGTGAAAATACCGGGAAAAAAATCCACAAATTAGACATGCTTGTACAATTTCTCAAATTGAAGTGGAATCAAGTTTGATCTGATTTCCTCTTGACCTGGTTAAATTGTGGTGTATCTTTTTCAATTAACTACATATATTGCTCCTTGTAGGTGAGTAAGAGGGTGAAATTAGAAAAGGAGGAGTTAGAGGAATACAGACAGAAAGAAAAGGAGAGGAAAGCTGCCGAGGCAGAGAAAAAGTAAGTTAATAAATATAATGTTGCATAAACTGCCAACAGTTTATTTCCTTATACCTACCATTTTTTACATTCTCAAACTTTTTCTTTTAATGATCGTTGTCATTAAAAAAATAATTTTAGTGCCATTGAATTTTCATGACTTTACTTGTACTTGTGAAACTCTGAAATGAATCCAAATAAATATTTGCATAAGAATTTCTTGAGCAACAATTTGACTCTTCAGTCTCTCTCGGCACTCGCACTAGTAACACGTCCATTACTGGTCACCGTAACACATCGGTAAGATATGACGTCATCGCTAACCACTGCAGTATTCCACAATATCGCATTATAACAGGAAAATAATACTGTTTGTCGCAGTTTATTATGTGTAAGAGACTAGTACTCCCTTCCCAGCATGCATTTAGAGCAAAGAGAAATCAAAGATGGCAGATTACAATCGGAATCAGCTGTGCGACGCTGCAAAAAATCAGACTTTTGTGTGGTAAAGTGAGGCAACTTTAAAGGCTTACGATCACCGTTTGCTTCAAATCGCGCGATATGCAACAATTTTTTAGTGTAAAATAATGTCTAAACTACACTGTGAACGTCTTTCTTTCTTCCCGACGGACCATTCTTAGCCAGCGACGCCGGGTTTAAAGCGAGGGGTCTGGACTGACAAATTATGAATGTCACTTAGGTAAGTAACACCAAAATGGGTTACCTGTGCTGGTAACGCTGTATATGTCACTTGGTTGGGTAACGAAACCTTGTTTGTTACTTTTCCGAATGACATTAACTTTGACCCGCGATACGAAAAACCGGAAGTGTGACCTGAGTGTTGCAGCGCCGACAACGACGGTTATGTGACTGTTACGGTGACCAGTAATGGAAATGTGTTACTAGTGCAAGTGCCGAGAGAGACTGCTCTTAGGTAAAATAATGGTTGTATTAGGGCTAAGGTTAGGCCCCCTCCCCTGTTCTGAGCAGGGCCGTACACAGGATCTATTTAGGAGGGTGTGGGACTAAAAAAAAGTGGACTTTTTTGAAGTGGACCTAACCCCCCTAAAAATGGTCCTTTTTGACTTTTTGAATATCTGATCACCAAAAGTGGACTGATTTTTAAAATTTTCTATAGATTTTGGACCTTTTTATCGAAAAAATATCGGCAAAAAGTGGATCTTTGCCCCATTCTGAGCAGATGTTGCTCAGGCAGCACACATCAGAGCTTGCCTGTTTGCAATCTCCTGAGAGGTCAATATCCATGTGCCGTGTTGACATCGGATGTTCCGAGGAGTTACCACCACATAGGCACTTATTAGCACTACACTTTTGTTGTCAGATGCTCAACTGGCATGAGTCGGCAAAAAATTATGCCATGATTGCTAGTAAGTGCCACTTGAATGGACAGGTTAGGGTTAAACTAAAATAATTAATGTGGGTATATCAGTAGTACTCTTTGCTTTCATCAGTAGGGGAAAATATGTTGTTCTGTCAATTCTCATGAACTCACCTTTCTTCAAAATATGTGCCCCCAGGTTCTTCAAGTACCACAAAACAAATTTCTTTTTTCTCTCTGTTCACCAGAATGTTGGAAGCAGAGTCTAGTGATGAGAGTGAAGAAGAAATGGAAGGTGATGAAATGGGTATGAGTCATAACAAGAGCAAAGGAAAAGTCATCCAGCATGATCTTATGATGAAAACAGATGTAAGTCTTCCAAGTGCAACACTTAACTCACGGTCCACGTCAAAGTCTTTTGACTGACATGACAATAAAAGATTATTGAATTAGAGGGCTCTGGATTTATTTTATATATATGGACATCTTCAAATTCAAATTCATATCTTCAACTCATGGAATGAAAATTGTAACAATTATTAAAACGTTTATTTCTCTAAAATCTAACCCAGTTGTACCTTCATCTTGTAGTTGCATTTTGTAACCGTATGCAAATAGTGTTTATCATGGCTTTATTGATGACCTGAAAAAATCTCTCTCACATGCACAAACGTGCACACACACTCACACATACATACACACACAAACACACATGTGACAACAATCAAGGAAAATCAGTCACATGTCAGTATTTAATTTTGAGTTTTAATCTAAGCTACCTCCCCATTTAAAATACTACATTTTGATTTAAACCCCATTACATTTAGATATCTAATTCCATAGATACAATTCCTTGACCTTACTAAATAATGAAGAATGTAACAATTAACCACCTTTTTCAGTCCATTCCTTTAATCAAGTTACAAATTGTATCTGCATTTTATTTAACCAGTCATTTCTGACAAGATTTTAAAAAATTCTAAAATTCCATTTGAACAGAGTGGCAAAAAAGGAACCAGTTTCTTCAAAGATGCCAAGAAATCCTTCAAGATGTTTCCGTTCCACGAAGAGCGAATCAGATGGGATGATTATGGAGAAATCATCAAACCTGAAGACTACATGATTTCAGATGTGCCTGAAACTGAAGATGACAAAGCCAAAACTGTATGTCACAATCAATTTATAAACAGTTGCCTCATTGCAAACCAATAGAATAGTTTTAGAGTAATAATATTTGTAGTGCCGTATCGGACTATCTTGCCCATTGTTTTCACTGCATACTGGCACTGCGGCATGTGCGTTGTGTAGTTTTATGAATTGTGCACTTGGTTCGACTGCTTGTGCATGTATAAAGAAAGCACACAGGGAAGCACAAAGCCAAAACTTAATTAGCAGACTGATTTTTTTTGGTTAATAAAGCCTGAAAGTGAACTAAAAGATTAGTAACATTAATTTAAAATATTTATCTTGAATGAATTCTGCAATAACATTTTTCGTAAATATATCTTGGCCAACTTAGTTTAAAATCATGAAAAAAATGGTGGTCAAAAATGATCATAATAATAATACTACCATATTACTTTAACTAAAAAATAACCTTTGACCCTATAAAACTGTTAGATGCACGATGACTCCTGGAATTTTATTTATTTTTTATTATTCCATTTTTTATATCAGATCGTTTCTATCTGTCCATGTTAAAAGTTTAAAACAGAAGTCATTTGTTGGAAGTTGTGGATGCAGTAGTCTTTTAAACATCTTGGACCTTTTAATAAAACTGCAGTAGCCAATTCCTGGCAAATAAGACGTGCTAAAACAGAGATTTCCGGATTTTTGGCCATAAATTTTAAAAAAATTCCGGAAATGTTAAAAAAAAAATATTTTTAATTTTTTTTTTCAATTTCTGAGATCAAAGTGTTAATGATAAAGGTAAAACTGCATCAAAAACCAAGTTTTAAGTACCAATTTATTTTAGAGAAGGTGTCTTGTACCCTAAAATCGCATAAGTAAATACGTTCCCCGGAGCTTCACCGGATGCTATGTTAAAATTTGGCCTTCCCGTCGGTTCAGATTTTGGATTTTCAGGAAATGGGAGTACTCCTCTGTTACATCTCTGGCTAAAAGTAAGAAATGTTGGAATTTGGCACACAATGGATGCAGTAATAAGTTGATGCATAGCATATATACTAGATTTTCCAGTTGAATGAATCTAATGTTATAGTTTTCCTTCATTTACATCATAGATTGCTTTTACTTTTTATTTATTACCAGGATGAAGAAGGAATGGATACAGATGACCAAGGGGATGGTAAGTGATGAAGCTGCTAGGTTGCGTTACTGAGTTTAAACAAATGTTTAATTAGTTAGTTGAACCAAAGTTTTAAATCCAGTTTTGTCCTCGTTTACGGGGATGGCCGGATAAACCTCACACTCAGCAATATTGCTGTGTGAGGATTTATTGGAGCAAAAGTGTGAAAATGTCTAAACATATTAAAGGCACTATTGGTGAAAATCTAGAAATGTCACAAAAAGTTCAGTTTTTTGCACTTTTGGAACAAGTGTAGGTATTTTAATATATCCTACAAGTGATAAGACCAAAACACTCTGAGGGAAAAATGATGTTTTAGTCAAGAGGCAATGTTGACAACTACTGCCCTTACAGACACTTACTGCAACACACAATTGAGAGATCTTCTTCAGTTCAGCTGGTTTGTGCATTTTTGTGTCATCTGCACGAATTGCAGAAGGCACATAGGGATTACTCTGGTCGTATGTCTGTGTATCAGTGTGTCTGTGTGTGTCTGTGGTCAAAATGTTAACACTTAATATATTGCATGCCGTATGAGTTCCGTAAGGGCTACGATGATGTAACTTGGTGAAAAGGAGGGGGTAGGGTGGGGTGAAATGTTGGTGACCTCATGTGACCTTGGTGACCTCATGTGACCTCATGTGACCTTTGGCCGGACAAAATGTTAACCCTTAATATATTGCATGCCGTGTGAGTTCCGTAAGGGCTACGATGATGTAACTTGGTGGAAAGGTGGAGGCGGGGTGGGGTGACATGTTGGTGACCTCATGTGACCTTCATTACCTCATGTGACCTTTGGCTCCATTCACAACCCGCGACGGCAGACGACACTCGCGGTCCTGGGACCGCGATGTATTTTTTGATATTTTTTCATATGAAGCAAAAAGTCTTCTTCTATAAACTTAATCCTTCCCTAATTGTGCTTTTGCAATTTATGTTTTTTTTTAAACTTCAGGAAGGAGCTTAATATATTGAATTGTCTTTCTTTCAGGTGAAGGAGAAATGCCTACAAAATGCATTGCCAGAGAAGTGACTGTTGACGTCAAGTAAGTTATCAGTGTATCCCTGTGAGAGTGCATCAATATTAAAATAATATTCCTGTCTGTCTTTCTGTCTGTCTGTGGTGAGGCATACTTGTGTGATTCCATTTCTTAGGTTTTGTTTAATTCCATCATGGCTTGTGTGTCTAATTTTGCTACTTGTTTGTCTAATTTTGCTACTTGTGTGTCTAATTTTAACCAAAAAAGTCACACAAGTATACTAATGTTAACTTGTATGTCTGTCTGTCTGTGTGTATCTGTCTCTCGGTCTGTCTGGCTGTTTTCTCAGAGTCTATGGGTCACACATACCTCCAATTTGGTAGCTTGGTGCAACTTATTTTCTGTGGATATATTCAGAGGGCCCTTCTAGGGACATCAGGGGGCCATCAAAGGTAAAATTAGTAAATGGTTTATCACCATGATACACGGTGGGTTTTGGCAACAGCCTACCAAGTTTGGTGTATGTGTCATTGGGAGTCATAACATCAATATTAAAGCAGGTCAGGTTAATGGTTGTGGGTCTGTCTGAATACTAGGATTCCTATAAGCCAACATTCTATCTCTGTTTTCAATGCAGAGCTTCAGTAACTTTCATTGATTTTGAGGGAAGGTCAGACGGAGAATCCATGAAGAAACTCCTGACACAAGTCAAGCCAAGGCAACTGGTAAGAATTACAATCATATAAGGCTAATCCATTTGAAATCTGCACCATGCTGTGGAAGACTAAGTCCTTGTTACAGTACTTAGACAGGTTTCCTCTCATAAGCGTGTGTGAATGTAAAACACGGGACCCAATATTGATATGACATTTAAAATTTCTGATTAGTCTGGCCCACACTCATTATTCAGCATATATGCTTAGTGGAATTGCTGAAGTTCTATGACATCATCAACTATAGGTAAAGTCTTCCACAGAGAAAGTATAGATTCCAAAAAGAATAACCCATAGGATAATTTCATTTGACCCCCCCCCCAAAAAAAATATTCATTTGAAATACATATCTCTTCTAAGGGAGAACTGGGTAAATCTTTATAGCATTAGTATGGATTTCAAATGGATTAGTCCACTGTATTCAAAAGGTTTGGTACAGCCTTGCATTTTAGATAGGCTTTGCTTGTCACTAGAATGTTAAAAATGTTGCTGTTCATGTTTTTCAAAAGTTATGTTTCATTCATGGATTTTATCTCCACTCTCAAAGAATTAGTTTTGTGAAAGGAATTGGTATAAAATGATCATGTCTCACTTTTAAACAACTGAGCTCATCAACATTGAGATCTTATAGTCTGAATTTGGTGGAGGACTTGCAGTTCACTCTTCTATTTTTTCCAGATGAGTAATAAATCGCTTACCTGAAGTCAAATTCAGTCAAGCAAGAACACTGCTCACCTAGGACTACTAGGTTCCAGACTTAAATCATTGAAAATTGAGCTGATAACTAAATCATTAGTGTGAGTGTTTCATAATTACTTGATTCTGCACTGTGTCATCACTATTTAATTTGTGCATATTAATGAGCTCATTTGCATATTTGCTCCCTGCCCTTCGGTTTTAACATGTAGTTTTATTTATCTCTCTGATGAATAGATCTTGGTACATGGAGTGTTGGAAGCCACCCAACATCTTGCAGAATTCTGCAGGCTACAGCTCCCAGGAGGCAAAGTATTCACACCAAGAGTTAACGAGACTGTAGATGCCACCACAGATAGTCACATTTATCAGGTAAGACTTGTATTGAATTTACTGTTGCTGGCATGTACAGAAGACTTCTATGAGGCAAACTTAGAGAAAAAATACTTCCAAATGAAGGTGATGCTAAATGGTAGAAATATTTGGCAAAATTCTCTAACTTTAAAAACTTGAACAAGTTTAGGCAAGAAACCGATGGCATAATCAGCATAACTGCTCAAAAGGATCAAGTAAAGAAATTGGCTAATTTAATTGTTATACCTTGAAGTGACCTCATTGTCCACCAAATACATTTTCTGTGACATCACAGAGCAGCAGGGAGTTGTTAGCTTATTTCAATTGATGTTAAACCAAAAAAGGCACTTGCCCTCATATGTCATCTGCTGCCAGATTTTCAGGCCATTGATCTCGCTTCTTGCAGTCGCGATTCAGTATTTAGCCTAGTCGGTTGCAAAAGGTCATTTCCTTCATCGCCAGTCTGCGCTGGGAATTTAATGCACTTCATGAAGCTACTGCATGCAGCCAGCATTCACAAGAACTTCAAGAGAGAGAAAAACAGTTGCTAAATGGATGTCAATCTGTAAGCATTTCCTCATAATTGCTTTTAATAGCTTTGATTACATGAAACTTGTTATTTTGTTTCAGAATTGTCGTTGTTTATGTCCTTTTGATTTGCCTATGAATAGTTAGGTCAATAGGGTCAGTCCTTGCACTGAGGTGATGTGTGTTGATGCTAGAGATTGATGTAGATGTATGCATCAATTATGCATCATGTTAGTAATGGAACAGGTTATCTTAAAATGTTCAAGCAATTCTTAATGACACTGTAAATTTCTAATTAGTAGAAATAACATGTATGTTGTTTCTCTGAAACTAAATGTACCTAGCCTTAACTGATACAACTCACATAAATATTAATACCGTGGTGTTCCTAATAAACACCCCTGCTCTAATAAACGCCCCCTACAATTTTTGGATAAAACAATTCAATAAAATGAGTTAAGCTTACCTAAATCACATGATTTAATGGCCGGGACTGTCGTAATCCGTATCATAATCGCTGTTGTGCACAGTTGTAATAGTTTAATTAGTATGGAACTTTGACCTTGGGAGGTGCGAAAACAGCGTCCCCCAGCTCGTTCGTTTGTATTATTGGTAATCAGCAAAAATAAGTGTGTGTAAGGTGATTTTTGTGGGATTTTTGACTTTCCGTTTTTGACTGTAATAAACGCCCTCCCTTTTGAAAAATGCACCGCCCCCGGGGCATTTATTAGGAACAATACGGTATGCAAATTAAATACATGCTTGTTTTGAGAGGCCAGTGAAGAAGATGCAAATAAGCTAAAGTAAATTATTTTCAGCTGAATAATGTTGAAGTCATTTAAGTTTTAAAAAAATTCAATTATTGAATTCATGCATCATGGTATAAAGAAGTATGGAGTAATCAATATCTCCTGTAAAAATTTCCCAATAATTCTTGCATTCTTCATTGATAACCGGTACTTGTGTGTCTGTGTAAGAGAATTGCTGTGTTGCCTTCATTCATTCACTCATGGCTTTGACTGCAACTTTGCCTACAACTTTCAGCATGCAGTTGTATTTTGGCATTTAATGTGCATACCTTACTGCATAGTTTATTCTACTCTTCAGAGTGGATAGAGTGTAGGTTACTGTACTAAAGGGTTTTCACCTACTTTGCCCAAGGCCATACCTGGTAAAATTCCCCAAATCGTCCATCAAGTATGATCGCCAGTCAGTGGTTCTAAATTATGCAGGGTTTATAAATGCTAAATTATGTATCAATAAATGCAACACTCTTATCTCAATAAACAAATACTCAGCATCAATATTCCATTAAAATATAATTGCAATTGGCTAGGAAGCCCCAAAATGCATCACAATATGGCTTGAATTGTATGTAGATCTTGTCAGGGAGTGACATGGGTTACTGAATACACGATGTGGCGTGTGACATCACACTAGAAGGCAAAAGACAACCATTGTTATTATTAATTTTGATTCAGGACCTGGGTTTTTCAAATTTTTCAAATAAGGAATGTGCAATTCAATAATGCACAGTGGTCTACATGGTTTACCTCAAGGACAGGCGCTAAATTGGATTATAAACAAGCCATGTAAACAAAATGTCACATTGAGTATAGCTGTAATCAGCAAATTTTTAAGCATGCTGGAGGAATGAAGATTAGGCATTACATATTGCAAGATTTCAAATATTGAAGTGCACAAGCATGATAAGCCTCTGTAATTTTGTTGAATTTCAGAAAATTTTGAGGAGAGTGGTAATTGATTAGCCAGTACTCATTAACTTTATCAGCGAGAGGATGGTTTTACTTTGTATGTTTTTTTCTTTTGTAGGTGAGGTTACTAGACTCATTGGTCAGTTCAATAGAGTTCTCCAAGACACGAGATGCAGAGCTAGCGTGGGTGGATGCAATTTTGGACCTCAAAGAATCCAACAAGAATGTGGATGTAAAGAAGGATAATGCCAATGAAGAGAACAGCGATGACAGTACATCTGCACCTGGTGAGTTCAGTAGTTCAGAACTTAAAAGTTGTAACAGAAATTGGTTTCTTGGCATTTGATATTGATAGTTTTCAAAAATTTGTAACTATGACTGTTGCAGTCTCAAAGTAAAATAAATCTCTATTGTAAGCCAGTGGATAGGCAAGCAGGAAGATGATGCATGTATTTCCAAACTAAAACTTTCTGTTGCAATTCTTGCAAGTTTTCATATACCTTCTGCACCAGAAGTCCCCTCAGAGCTGAAAATTGTTCAAATATTAATCATTTTCAAAATGTTCCAACTTGGAAGATTTTGTGCACTTGATACCTTACTTGTGAAAATTCAACCTAAACCGGTGGAGTTGTTGATATTTGAGTCAAAAATGGGTTGGTTAGACAAAGCAATTTACACACTGCATAAGTAAAGAAAGACCTAAAAAAGCTATAAAATCTCATTTAGTGGTTTGATCGCAAATCCTATGTTCTTTCTTGTGTTATTCATCACCAGGTCTGGGAAGTGACAAGAAATCTGTGGAGGAGAAAATACCAACCTTGGATGCTTTATCTATCCAAGAGGTAAGTTTTAAAGTATGACAAATGACTGTGTTTATTTAAACCTTAGAAAATGAAGATACATTCTGTGTGAAGCCTATCAAAATAATAAAGAAGATATGTGTGGCAGATTTTTTTCAACATTTTCACTTCATTATACGCAAGCAGTCTGTATTAGTTACAGCAATTTGTACAGAAATCTCTGAAATGACACATGATGTGACTAACATCAAATATCAAATTATTGATTTTAAATCTGTTGGCAGGTTGAGGGACATGACCAAGTATTTATCAATGCTCCCAGATTCCAAGACTTGAAGCAGATGATGTCACGGCATGGGTTCCAGGCAGAATTCTCTGGTGCTGATGTTTGTAATACACAGTTGGCAATAAGGAAGAAGATGGGGGGATGTGGTCATTTCTCTTAAAAAAAAAGAACATTTATGCTTTATTCTGTTAATGGAAAAAGTATGTCTTTAATTAGTCTTCCGCCTCAAGGAGGATGGAAGACTATTAATTTTTTAAATTGAAGGGTATAATGTAATTATGCCAACCTTTGTCGGCTGCAAGGATGAAACGATTTGGAGTTCTCAGGGTTAAACCAGGGTTAGTCATCTTTAAACCAGGTTAAAACCAGGGGTTAGTTCTTCACGAATGGGACTTTATATTTCAACATCCTCTGATGTGTGTTGTAACAAGTGAGAAAATACCTCATGGCTGGGCCGTTCAGAACCGGTACATGAGGAATTATTCTCACCAGAACGTTCTCAGTTATGTCCCACAAATGCATCAGGAAACTTTAACAAGAAAAATTCTAATGAAAAATGGTATTTAGAGACCAAGAAATAGAACAACACAAGCTTCTCTGTGTAATAAATTTATTCATTGGTTGCATCTTATACATGCATATAATTATTAAGAGTTTGTCAGAATATACATATATTCTTTTTTTGCCACAGAATCGAGAAACTGAAAAAATTACTCTGGAAGGCTGTTTGGGTGAGGACTATTTCAAAGTGAGAGAATCCTTATGAGCAGTATTGCAATTGTATGAGCCAGGAACTGAAAAGATACATTCAAAGAAATTTCAGTAAAGGTGGGCAAATGGACATTGGACTGCAGATATGCACTGTGGAAGTGAACTCAAATTTGCCCTCATGGCGGTTTTGAACACAAAAAACTGATCAGGGACTACAGAAATAGACTTATGAAAGCGTCAACAACAGGGTAGCAGCTTGGAGCAGCTGATTTCCTTTCTTGTCATACTGATGGTTCCCATGTTTAAACCCTAGTTGGAGGCTTTTGTGGATACCTTTACATGCATTTAAGGTTTCTGTGTGTACTCCAACCTCTTCACAAGATGTGAAACATATTGGACACTTATTTGGCACAAGTCATCAAGGGCAGAAATCTTGTGTCATTTTTACTAGTTTTGAAACCAATTTAGAATGTTGTGTCATGTCAACTTCTTGTGTAATTAATAATAATTAAAATGGTGTTTTTTTGGATGGGGGTATTACCTGAAATGTCCCCTAAGGCGACCTTTAAAAAACAAATTTTTCGGCCCCAACCGACCCTGATTTTTTTGTTTGCAGATTTCTATTTTTTTAGTTTTCAAAAACTCATTTTAAAGAGCCTGTTTTTAGCCCAAATTTATCAATTTTGGCAAAGTTTTGTTAGCATATTTGTAACAATTTCGTTTTTTCTCTCCCTGAATTTGGGGCTATTTTAGACCAAGTTTGACCTCCAAAAAGAAAAAATCGCCCAAACACCGACGGAGACCCTACTCCCTGAAAACAGTTTTTTTTTTTTCGTCGCCTACCAAGAATTATTGGTTGCATCTCGGACTTCCAAAATTTGCGATAAGCCCAAGCGCGTATTCATCAACCGCAAGCCATTCAATAAGTGGAGCGGTTGGGACTGCAAGTTGTCCGCAACCCCACACCCGCCTCCCTCCCCCTCAGTACATAAAACTACTCTATTGAAATGTAAATCATAATTTAAAAAAATGATGGTTGTGGTCAAAAACTTGGTGGCAGAGGGGTTGGTTTTTGGGTCAAAAATGTTTTTGAGCTAAAAACTTAAGAAAAAAATAAATCAATATTTGATAATTTCTTAGTTAAGGCAAAACAAATTTTAATCTCATGCAATACTATCCTCTGACCTTTATATTATAGATTTCTGTTTTATTATACAATATATAAAGGGTCGAGAATTTAGCCCAAAAATCACCTTCCGTTTTTCCTCCTAAAAAAAGCATCCTTGTTTATCACGTTCACCACACGAGTATTACCTGAACCCTTTATATGCAATGTTAAACTCTATATCAATAACAAAAAGGATACCATCATCAAAAAGAAGATTGAATATTTTTATACCTTAAAAATTAAAGAAATATAATTTGTTTCGCGTCTTAACACTTGCAGCCCAATGTTCATTTTTTTTTCGGCATAGAATCTCCCTGCCACCAAATATTCAACCAAACCATCATTTTCTTAAATCTTATATATTCATCCTTCAAATAAAGGTGGTTGTGTTTTGTTTGTACGGTGGGGAGGTCTAACTCGAAACTAGAGCACTTTTCAAGGCTCAGCTTGCTTCGCTAATATTAACACTGCAATGTGTGAAATCGGGTGGAATGTGACCCAGTGGTCTACATAACAATGAATGGTAGCAGTGCTTTGACAAGCACATCCCTAAATGTAACAAATTTTTGTTCCTAGAACTGAATTTAACCATTTCATTCTTCCTTTAGAAATTTGTATGTGTGATGAAAAGTGGATTTTTGTGTATACACGTATCATATTAAATGTCCAGGAGAATTGTCGGAAATGGTTATGAATCGACCATGTCAATGCATTTACAATTTTTTTGGTGCAGGCTCTCTTCATGTTGTGTGTCTTCTTTGTTTGTTTGGTTTTTATTCTTTTAGTCAGCCGTTTACATGTAGCTCTTTGATACAGTGTCAAAATGTCTCCATGTTGCACTTTTCTTGCCAAGCAAACGAAAGTCAAAATATGAACATCTGTTAGTTTATTTCTAACAACTTGTAAAATTGTTGATTTCCTAGATGGCCTCTGACAGAAGGTCAATCGTCGTATTAAAAAAAATACTTTGTAGCCGTGTTCCGTAGTTGTAATATGATCGGCATCACATTAAGACCGAGAAATAATTAAAAACAAAAGTAATTTGAAATGTACCATTCCAGGCGAGGGATCTAGGGAGGGGGCGGGGGTATGGAGGGGGCGCGCGCCTCCCGGTATTCTGGCAAAACCTTGCAAAATCAGCCATTTTTGGGACAAGTTAGACTTTCAGCCCTCCGGTAATTTTGATGTTTTTCAAATCCGGAATCCGCCCCTGAATGCACTGAAATGGTTATAAAAAACATTTCAAACATATGACAATAAAGCCTCAAAGGAACCTGTTCATTGGTTTACAGTGCTGTGTGAGTGCCATGTATCTTAACAAGTGCATATTTGACCCCCCCCACCCCTTTGACGAGTAGTTCATTGGGGATCCTTTTGGAGAAACATATTTTGTACTGTCTAAACAATATTTTTTGCTGACGGTTTTACCCTCAACAATTAGTATCACTTTCAGAACCATGTGAATGATCAGTTTGGTCACAAATATGAATTTAATACATGGACACAAAAATGGTATTACATTCAAATTTTGACAAAACTATTTACGTAAATGCACAATGCATGAAAATTATTATCAATAAACAGCAGAACAGTAAGAAAGCCCTAAAATTTCCCTAATCTCTGAAAAAATGTGAAGAGTCAGAGATTAGCAAGACCTAGGTATACAAATGGGTAAACTTTTAGACAGTAGTTATTTGAGCTGAATGAAGAAAAAACAACAAAAAAAACCAGCTCCGAAGTCTTCCTTGGCAACTCTAAAAAAATGAACTGAGTGTGCCCAGTAACAAATAATGCTTTGTTATTTCCCCAAAATTGTAAAGATTACATGTTAATGTAGTCTAGCAAAATATGGGTGACTTGGTAAGTAATGGCCCAGAGGGTTTTTGAATCAATCCACAATGCATTGCAATGTGCCTTATAACTGTCCTAGTACAGAACCACATGTCAGCCTTGGGGATAAAAAAATCGTTTGTGGATAAAGTTTAAGAACAAAAGAAATTCCATATCATGCAAAGCATTCCTAAGTTCTGGTACCTTGTGTGCTAAAATGAGTGTAAAAGTCAGTGTTTTTAGTGTAAGAACATGATTTTTGTGGGATCACATGATCTTGTTGAGTGAAAATTTCCCAAAACTGGGTGCATTGTGGGGTTGACTCCAATACACCCCTCTTATTAATGCCCTTTCTGTTTTGTGATATCCAAAGTAGGCCATTTTCTGTACATGATACATTGGTCTATCACCATTTCCTTCTTGACACCTGTTAAACATGGAGGGGGCATGTTCACAAAGAGGGTAACACTGTTTTGGCAAAATAATGAGATCTTGGGATTGTCTGAAAATAATTATCAGAACAAAAAAATGTGGGCTATAGGAACAAAGACCTAACTCAATCCCCATTGAAGGCAGTGGCTAGTAAAGCAGAGCATGGAGTGTTCTTATGGAACAAGTGCTCAGCAAATATATAGACTTAGGGTGGGGAAAGTTTAACAATGGAAAAAATGGAGGTACATCGTTGTGTCAACAAAACCCGTTGCTGGTATTCTGAACGGGAGACTAACTTAGACCTGGATTTAATAACAGGGTTAGTCGTACATCAGTGGACTTTTTTTCTTCTCCAAAAGACGTTAAAAGTTAAATCTTAATGGCAGGGAGAAATTCGCGTGGATTCCAGCCCATCCATGAGTAATTTTCTCCACAGGGTACATGTTGAAAGACCAAAAAAGGTTGACCCTACACTGGTTTAATCCCCTGGTTTTAAGTTAGTCACCTTTTCAGAATACCAGCTTCGGTTTACAAAGGCCTAGCACAGTATGTTTAGTATAGCTTTTATAGTACAAAAGTAGAGAGAAGTTTAGAAAAACAATTTCAAGGCAACAAGGTTAGGTGATGTTACAAGAGGGCTAAGAATCATAGAAGGCATCTTCTTCTCATAAGGCGGACTCAGAGATTTTTTTAAAAATATTTTTGTTTGAATATTATAGTCGCATTTCTTTTTAAGTGTTAATGTGTGGATGAGTATATTTGAGAAGATTGATGTTAAAATCAACACTTTCTAATAATATTCGGATCCAGAATTTTGTTATAAACATTATCATTATCTCATAATTTCAATACGTCAAACAAAAACTTACATTAATTTCGCAAATCTGAGTCTGCTTTTAACTTTAGCATGAAGTGTAAACAGAAAATAAAGTGGCCTCATACATACTTTACAAAGACATCTGATACTTCTCAATGTGAAGCTTGTAATGTATTCCATTTATACCAGGTAACATTATTAAAAGGTTTTGCGTGGGACACAAGGGAGTTGCAAGCCGATATGACTTGCAATTTTGTTAATAAATTTTGCAATTACAGCACTAATAGATTTGATCTGGTTACTTATTGTGAGAGTGTTTTCTTTGTGAGTGCAGCAGAAAGTTGCAATCAATATAATTGGCAAAGGCAACGTAACGCACGGGTAGCGAGGTATGGAACGGCCCTTTAAGTCTGTTGTCAGCCCTCAATTATAGCTTGAGTAGACAATAACTTATCCCTAATAATTGGTGGAAAATTTGAGCCGTGAAATGATGTTAGAAATTTATCATGGTAGTAAAGTCATGCAATTGACTGACAATGGCTTGGGTTTTAATACATATTGATCCCCATAGGGGGTGAAGTAAGAAAATGTACATTGGTCAACTCTGAAAAGGCATTTAAGCTTTTTTGTGCATGAAGTTTAGTTTATGGGTAGACACATTATGGTAACACTGGGCTACCAGGGCTATCTGATAGGCAACTAAATAGGGTCAAAGATCATAGAGATCAAGTGTTTACATTATGTCCCCATTGAAAAACCACGATAGCAAAGACGCAGGCATCTGGAGTAATGGTATGTCGTCTTTCCAGTGCTTTCAGACGCTCTGATAGTATTACTTCTGTTTATGATTGTCCATTGAAACCCATAACTAGCATAGATATAAAACCCAAATTCCTTTTGGAGATGGATGTCCAACCTGAAGTTTGAAAAGAGACATCACTTGAAAATGTATTAGGTCATTGGAAGACCTCAAAGGGAATTACTCTAAGAAAGATTCACATTAATTTATGAGCCACATTGTCAACAAGTTTCCTAAAGTTTTACTTTATTTGAAGAAAAATTTTTCTTTTTTTAATTTTTTAAAGACTTTTCTTGTTTTGTTGTTGTTTTGATGTTTTAAAATTTGTTTGGTTGATGTAAGTAACAGACTAAAAAATGGATCATTGTTTTGTTTTTGAACAAGAGGATAGAGATAAAAATAACCTTCCCCCCCCCCCCAAAAGATACCAAATTAAACCTTAATAATGTTAAAAAAGTAGCGAAAAAAATGTATGTTTTTTAGGGCTGAAAAAAAGGTTGGGGGAAAAATCAGGATGAGGTTATGCCATTCAAAACTATTGGCCTAATTACAGAGTGACCCAAATGCACTTCTACAAATAAGCACAAAAAAATCTTGGTAGGTCATCGTGTATTGGTCAGTCAAATCCATTGGTTGTTAGATTAGCGATGAACTTCCGTTTGTTTCTACTCAAGAATGGTGAAGAAGGAGAGACATAAAGGCTTTATTGTAATATTTGGTTAAAAGTTTTGATTGATGGGGGGAAAGGGCAATTTTTTCTAATATATGCATTAGGGCTCTCTGTGTGGTAATCTCTGAATATGCTTTTAACCCTGGAAGTATTCAGCGACATTTCAGTTTTTTGGTGTACTGATTTGATTAGTGCTGGTCACAGAGATAACTCCCATTGCACTTGTATCTCATTTCAACCAACATGAATGAACAAGAAGAACTGGCACCGATGGTATTGGTTGTCCCAGTGCGAAGTTTAAGAGTAAATGGTGGACCTCACAAATAGAAAAGCAATAACAAAAAGAAAATTATTCCGATATTGTGTGGTAATATTTAAAGAATAATTGCACAAGCCCTGCAAAAAATTTGACCAATTGTTTAATTTTATACAAAATTATGTGGAAAAAGTATTGTTATTCATGTCGGTCCTAACACTAGGTAACCATTTAGAGATAGATAAATAAAAGGCTATAGAGACCCCCTGGGTATCTTGATTCGATAAGTTCACTGGTGGATGGGTTAAACCTGGTAAAAACATTACTGCCAAAGATCATTGCTATGTAAACCTTACAGCATGGAAAATGCACTTATTGAGTTTTCACCCAGTCGACCCGTGGATATAAAATGATTCTTAGACATCAAGAACATCGTCGGCACGTGGTTGGTTCAGAAAGTTTGCATCCACAAAGAGAGCAGGTACAATATGTTTTCTTTTTTAAATTTTTTTGGAACCATATTCACTATGGCATCCAAAATAGCATGGGTCTGTAATGTTCATAGTTGCTATGAGCAGTGGGACATTTTTAACACACAGTTCTATTAATGAATTTGGAACTTTGACCTTGGTAGGTGCAAAACAATATCCACCAAATCGTTTGTTTTTATTATTGCTAACCAGCAAAAATAAGCGTATTTGTGCCCATTCAAAACAAGTTACCGGGAACAGCCCAGAGGCTTTGGGCTAACCAGTTATGGAGCTTTCCAAGTGTTACCTAATTTAATGATACAGGATGATAAATTTCTTGAAAAGTGGACATCGTATGAGAATGATTTTCATGTGATGGTGAGGGAATTTATTTTACTATGTTAGTATAACTAAATTTGGATTCGACTTCCCGAAAAGCAAATGTTTACTTGGTAAGATAAGTTATCTCACAAAGATGACTTGGCAAAAGTGAATTTTGGCATGAGATTTTCCAGCCAAATCAATATGTTATTAGAATTAAAGGCACTGTCAGTGATTTGCTCAAGCAGAAAATGGAAAATATCATCAGAAAACAGATTTTTGCATGTTTGTAACAAGTTTAAGTATACTAACATACCTCACAAGTTAAAGGACCAAAATCAACCTAATAAAACAAAATTGGATATTTTAGTCATTATTGTCCGTACGGACACTACTACAACACATGAGATTCATATCTTTGGATACTGCTGTTTTCCTTTTCTATCAATTTTGCACTTGGAAAAAATAACTTATGAGAATTCTACAGACTTATTCTTCACTTTTAAGCCATTCCTACAAATTTAAAATATTTTGACTCTTTTGGGTGGATCACTGATAATGTCTTTAAGGTGACACAATGAGATAAATCTCACAGTTTTGTCATCCCTTTTGGGGAAGCACCCACATTTCTGCTTTTTGGGAAATTGACTGGTGTAGATTTGCATTAGAAAAGAAAACTATTTCTCTTACTTCTTCTAGTCCAAATGTGGCCTTGTGGTCATGACCTCTGTAGTTCAGGAAGACTTCTGTAAGAATAACAGGTATTGAACATTCTTAATACTTATGTAATGGAAAATTTGAGAAGAAAGATCTGCAAAATTACTCTAATTAAAGAATATTGGTTGACCACTCTGTAAGAGAAATTGAAATTATCCAGATTGATCTTATTTGTGTCTTGGGTTTTAGTTTACAGAAAACAAAAACGCTCTAAAATAGGTGCAGCACAGTGAGCACACCCCTTGAATCCAATGTATACTGTCTAGAAAAAAGAATGGAACATGTAATCTGTAACTGTTCATAGTTTGTTAACAAAATTTGTATATACACATATACATACATGCATGCAAATGACGTGTGTGGCAAAGTATAATCAGGTTGACCCCTTGCCCACAGCTTGGTATGTGTCTATGTGGAAATGGAAGATCACAAACGAAGAGTCGAAGATATACCAAGCTATGGGCAAAGGAACAACAAGAATGCGATTCCACAGAACACACGCTCCGGTGCTCTTTTCATTTATTGAAACTCAAAAAGACGAGTAAACATAATTCCAAACGAGATTTACACTACAATAAAATGATGTATGGCCAAATATAATTAGAGTTGGACCCCAGTCCAGAGCTGGGTATGTGGGAATGATAGATCGCATATACAGTAATACAGTAGGGAACAATTATAAATGATGGGATAAACAGTACCAATGTACATAATATAAATATGCAACTGATCATGAGAAAATCAAAATAATTGTAATGAAGATAAACCAAATTACCAAATTACTCATAATGGAAAAAATTTGCTAACAAAATTTGGGTTTCGAGAAAAATCGGGGGTGCTTCTTCCTGGAAATCTCATGTCTCTTTAAGGTTACACTAAATCCTAGTTCAACAGTGGGATTCCATGATTTTGCTTTCACAAAGATATTCATGAACCCCCATTACATATGCATCTCAGAAATACAAAATTTAACACACCATATACTTTGTCTCGTCTGAAGTATGAAGTGGCAATGTGCGCGTATACCCAGTGCTGCCTTTCAGTTGCAGTGCGTTTGCAGTACGCGCGCGCTGAAAGTCGGTTCAATGTGTACGCCCACGTAGTTACTTCATACTTCGAGCTGGACAGAGTATACATACACAACACACAAATGCACTTACCATACATGTGTCTGAGTTTGTGGCACATGCAATGAAACTATCAAATGAGATCTGAGAGTCTTTGTCTGCATAACGTAGCACACTAGGGCTCCAAATGTTTCCGACTGAGCCTGTAACCTAAAGGTAGACAATTGAAAATGAATTGCTAAAAGGGATGCTAAAGTTAAAGGCACGTCAGTGATTTGATAAAATCAGAAAATGTGAAAAAAATCATCAAAAATCGATTTTTTGCATATTGCAACAAGTAAGTATTCCTAACATACCCTGCAAGTGATAGGACCAGGAAGACAACCTAATAAAGACAAGATCAAATATTTTAGTCTTACTGTCCGTACGGACACTTTCTACAACACGTTTCTTTGAAATACTGCAGTTTTCTTCCTTTTCTGTCAAGTCTTCGCTGGAAAATAACTTTTGAGATGTCTGCAGAATCTCCTTCACTTTTAAGCATTCATGGAAATTTTAAATATTTCGACTCTTTCAGATAAAATCACTCGTTCGTTCATTCGTGCATGCACAAGTCCAAAATCACAGGGGAAGATCCGTATTTAACCAGTGATAGTTTCATCATCCAGGTTGATAGGGCTGGATTCCTCTTGGGCCTTGTAGACATAACAGTCATCTATGATGTGGTATAGGGTTTGGCTCTCCACCATCGCAGTTTGGTGATAGTTCTACTCCGAGCTTGTGAAGGAAGGTTACTTGTATGACCAACGCCAGGTCTGAGTCTGTTGAGGTTGACCCCATGCTTTCCTATCAAGGTCACAGATCTTTTGGCTTGCTAGATGGGCTGTACACAAACTGCTTTAGGTTAAAAAGTAGAGATGACCATTGCTTAAACCCTCTGGCGTTGATCCAGGATGATCGATAGGGAATTATGTGACTTGCAGTTCATGGATGGGTAGCAAAGTGATTCCGTGGAATTCGCTGATCCTCAGGGTGTTGGTGGGGGGATAGGGCTACCAGGTCTCACATTTCTCTGGCGAGCTGACGTCTGCAGGTTCCTCCTAAGGTTTGCAGGAGCTTATGCCAGGACAAGAATTGGAAGATATTCTACAGGCGTTGCCAAAAAGGCAACCACTAACAAAGTCTCATGGCATTCATTCGATACGGACATCAATCTTGTGTGGAAATGTCCATGGACTCCATACTGGGGCCAGAGGATTAAGCGGAGTATGCCAAGCAACAGTTGATGTATGTAAGGTGTCAAAAGATGCACCCAATCCAGTTCTTGCGAGCATGCTGAGGAGGTTGAAACGAGACTGCGTCTTGGCACCGACTGCCTAGGTATGTTGCATGAAAGTAAGGCTGCGGTCCATTGTGAAGCCAAGTTACTTCGGGTTGGGTCATGTGACAGTTTTCTCCATCAAGAGTGATGTAAGTTCTCTTTTGCACATCGTTTGCAAGATGGACAACAGAGGGCTGACGGTCTTGGGTTTGGTGAGTTTCAAGTGCCATCGTGGAAGAATTGCTTACAGTGTAGGTCTTTCTGCAACACTGTTTCTAAGGACTCAAAGGAATCAGCAGCTTTTCCAAGTGCCGTGGCGCTGCGTCGGGAGTAATGCGAACAATCTCCTTTGGGCCTATCTGAGACGTAGATGTTGAAGACACCGGGTGCCAGGACAGAACCTTGTGGGACACCATTCGAAGTTTGCGCTTTCTTACTGCGTTGCCCATTTGATGTCCCAGATGAAAGATCTGTCTTGGATGAGCGGCATAATGAACTGACAAGCGTGACATCAGGGAGATTTTGAGTAATTGAGGTAGATGACTCGATGCCAGAAGTATCGTACGAAGCCAGTCTAGGTCTATGAAGACTGCTCCAGACTTCTGATTCTTCTGGAAGGCTGTCTCGAGGTCATTAACTAGTCTTGCTCTCTGTGATCTGTTGTTGATTTACCTCTTCGAAATCCGCTGGGTGCGGGGTGTAAATTTGCCTGACCGTTCATTGATTCCTGCCCGAGATCAGGTCGCTCAAGCCAGCTTATCGATGTGAGATAGTAGCGAGATAGGGTCGTAACTCTTGGGCTCATTTGCTGGTTTATTGGGCTTCAGGATTGCCATGACCTTCAAGTCTTCCATATGGAGGGAATAGTTGCCGTTCCCATGCAAGTAGGAAAGGAGAAGTTGGAGCCATCGCACCAGCTTCGGGTGCCATATTCTTCAAGACTTCTGTATGGATGTTGTCAATGCCAGGAGCTTTCCCATTCTTGAGAACTTTAATTGCTTCGGGGATCTCATCGCAGGTGAATGTTGGGACATGGTGCTGACGGTGGAGATGTTGTTGAAAGCTGTTTAATGTCTGCATTAACAGCACGAGAGTGGGCTTTCGACGGTGGAGTGGGGTCTTGCCACTTCCATTGTTGAAAGTACTGAAGCCGATTGGAATTGCAGAGAAGACACTGCTTAGCTGGACAGCTACGCCAGGTGAGCTTGTTGATGGTGTTACAGGCCTTGTGGCTTGAGTGGGTAAAGTTGAGATTGGATCTATCCTCCCCTCCCATCTGTGCGTCTCTGTTGGCGCCAAGCAGATCCAGTAGTGGTTGCCCTTTGCTATTCTCTCAGTATCGCAACTGGTATTACATACACTTTGTAAAACTCGTCGCATTCCTTGTCCCAACAGGGGGTGTAGGGATACCTTCTGCCTCTTGGAATGGAAGTTTAGCTGCTTGGTGGAGCATGGAGCAGAAGTCAGGATTAGGCATCGTTGATGTTAGATGAAGCCGGGTCTGGCAGCGTGGATGACATTTCGCTGGTGGTGGTTTGAACTTGCCAGTGGCTTTCTGAAATTCCATCTATTTCGTAGGAGGTGGAGATCGTTACCTTGATGTCACTGGTGACCCAGGATAGGGCAATGACTGATCTAGGCAAAATCGTAGGGAGGAACGTTTGAGCAGCAGGATCGGATGCGCTGGTGATGTGATGGTCGGGGACAGCGTCCATGTCCCATGACTGCTGGAATAGATGTAGGTGGATCCTTACTATCAAACAGTAGTTGGAGGTCTTGGGCTTCAATCCATTCAAGAGCGCTTTGCCATTCTGGCAAATGTTGGAGGATCCCCATGCTGTATTTCTTCAGTTGAAATCCACGCAGACGAAGGAACTCCGCTGAACTGCTGGAGGGAGTTGAAGTCGCCTCAGCTGGTGGTGGCTTATAGATGTTGGTGAAGTGGGTTCCCATTGCTCAAAATGTTATTCCACTGGATCGGTGAATTCATTGAAAGATTGCAGGGGTGACTCACTTGTATGCCTTGCTTCCCATAGGAAGCGATCCCAGCTTGTTGGGCGGGGATGAAGCAAAAATAAGGTCAAAACCTTGATTTGAGCTTCTCTTCAGATTCGCAGTGAGTTTATTGGAGTGAGATGATATTCACTCCATTCTCCCTTGAGAGAGCGGTAAGCTGATGTCCACGTTAGCATGGGTGATGCGGGCCCCTCGAACGTTCAGCTACAGTCTACAGACTTTGGGATTGCCATAAGGAAAAGTTCCTCCGTGAGTAAGCTCAGCCACCTAGAATTGAGGGGTGGGTCTTCAAGATGTTCACTGTGGGTTTAAAACACGGGTTTGAACTTAAGTTGTTGAATCGTGGGCCACAAAACAGGTGATGTGACATTAACAGGGCCGGCGCGAGAAGGCTTCAACAATAAATCAATGATGGTTTTTAAAATGTTCTCTTATGGCCTTGTATATGAGTACAACTTCAGAAATTTATGACATTTTTGTCCAGAGCTGGACATTTTGTTAATTTTGGGGCTTCTCAAGGTTCTTGAGGGTAGGAGAAATCAGTAGAAAGATTGGAGTGTGATTGGGGATAAAGCCACCTGTTAGTGCACCATTGCTTACATTGGGAGAACATCATTTCTACGCTGAGCCTGAATGTCTAATTAATGCAAATCAGATGGTGAAGTTAAAGGTGCAACGAGAGATTTCACAAATCGGGTGTCGCTAAAAAAATCGAAAGTACTGTTTTTGCCATAAAAAATATCCCCACCTAAAAGGATTAAGCTGAGAAATGTTTCTTTGGTACAAAAATTGTGAAATTTCTAATTTCTTATAGGAATGTTTTATATTGATATATAAGCAAATCAAAATCACCCTTTTTCTCTCTTTTAAGACATTTCTGTAGTCAAATACACGGTAAGAAATCTATTGAGTGTCTAATCTATATGAAATTACTATTATGAAGCAATATTTGGTTGCCTCAAAATCTCTCGTTGCACCTTTAATGACCAAAATTTCTTACCAAATCCCTCTGCAACTTTGCAATGTAAATTGTTTACTGGTATCTTCATCATTGCACTAGAAAAAATACTACACATGTAATAGCTAGTGGTCAAGGTCTACTCATTAAATTTATGGTATCCCCATTTAGCATAAAATGAAAATTTTTCATTAGTATGGCATATTTGTAATATAAACATACAGCACTAATGAAAAATTGATTTGGTAATCTCTAATTTAGATATGAAGAATAAAATCATCACCCCCTTGACTCGACGGTCAGGAGACGAGGTGGTAAATAATGTGTCACCCACCCATTAAATTCAAAGTAAACCAGCTTCCCATTGCCCCGCAACTCAGTAATATATTACCCATCCCTAAATGGGCAACCTTAGAAATAATATTCAAAATTATTAGAGTAGATAACAGCAAAAACAATTAATAATATGAATTAAAATTAACAAAAAAAATACTCAGTCAATGCAACCCTCACCAATCTCTATTTTTTGTTTGACAGCTATGTGAGTATGGGTTGGCAGACTGAAACAGAGGGTTATTTTAAGTGTGCCCTTGCCCTATACCTTTGGAAATTAAAAATAAATACCAAGATTTTCTGAAGAGGGCATCAAGTTGATCTGAACAAAAAAAAAAATTATGAATGTTGAATTGAAAAAAAAACTGGCAGTTGCCCTTAAAGGTGTAACGAGAGATGTTTTGAGGCACCCCAGATATTGTGTCATAATAGTACCATAGACTAGACCTCATATGTTTCTTACCTTGTACCATTTGGCTACAAAGTTACCTAAAAGAAGAAAAATGGATTTTCAATTTGCTTATATTTTTCAATATAAACATAGCTGAATTTGTATTTCTTCCTATACGAAATTAGAATTTCAAAATTTTTTGTACCAAAGAAATATTTCTCAGCTTAATCCTCTCAGATTGGGATTTTTTGATGGAAAGCTTGGCATCGCCAAAAACTCAAGGACTTTCGATTTTGTTTAGGGACAAGCCTGATAGGTGAAAATGTCTCATTGCAACCTTTAAAAGTTAATTTACTCTTACTTTTGTGCCAGAAAAATATATAAGGTGCCCATACCGTTTAATACCTCTTTGAGTTCTGTGTTTATTTTTTTAGAAAAATCATTTTGCCAAGTAAATACTGATTACACATGCGGTGGCACTTTTGCTCAATCCAAATATATAGAGCCTCTAATGGCATCATTATATCAATCAGACTCTCCTTTTGATGTTTTACCATCTGGATATGATAAGTGACTTGACCTGAGATAAGTTGGGTTTTAAGGATTTCCACCATTTTCTCTCAAATAACTAATTTAACACACAAAAACCATATACTTTGTCTCTTAAGTAACGAAGTGGCAATGTGCGCGTATACCCGTGCTGCCTTTCAGTTGCGGTGCGTTTGCCAGTACCGCGCGCTGAAAGTCGGTTCAATGTGTATGCCCAAGTTATGTACTCTTCATATTACTTCCGAGCTGGACAGAGTATACTACAACAACACACAAATGCCTTACCATACATGTTCTGGTTTTGTGGCATCTGCAATGAAACTATCAAATGAATCTGATAGTCCGTTGTCTCTGCATAAACGTAGCACCAAACTCCAATGTCTTCCGCTGAATCCTGTAACCTACAGTGGAGACAATTGCAAATGAATTGCTAAAGGGATGCTAAAGTAAGGCACTATCACAGTGTTTGATAAATTCGAAAATTTTTGGAAAAAAAAATCACAAAATCAGATTTATGCATTTTCAATCAAGTAATTATTCCCTACATACCCGGCAAGTGGGGGGGGGGCTAGCCCATAAGCAACCTATAAGCAAATCCAAATATTTTTGCAGTACGTCCTTACGGACACTTTCTACAACACGTTTCTTTGATACTGGGACGTTTTCTTTCCTGTTCTGTCAATTCTTCAGTCTGGAAAAAGTAACTTTGAATGTTCTCCAGACATTTCCTTCACTTTAAGCTATCCCAGCAAAATTTCAAATATGTCGACTTTTCAGATAAATCATCGTCAATCGTTTCATGGATCTAATTCGGCATGCAAGTCCCAATCACAGTGGAAAGAATCCTCTTTAACCACTGATAGTTTTTCATCACCATGTTGATCAGGGTGGAATTCGTCTGGGTACTTTAGACCTCACAGGGTCATCTATTAGTGGCTAATGGTTTGTGGCTCTCCACAATCGCAGTTGGTAAAAGTTCTACTCCGATCTTGTGAAGGAATTTCTTTGTATGACCACGCCATTTCTATCTGTTAGGTTGACCCATGTTTTCCAATCACGGTCACAGTCTCTGGGCTTGCTAGATGGGCTGTACACAAACTGCTTTAGTTTCAAAGTAAGGATGACCATTGCTCATACATCTTCGTTGATCCAAGATGATCGATAGTGATACTGTGACTGCAGTGTCATGGAATTGGTAAGCAAGTGATTCCTTGGAATTCTCTGATCTCAAAGGGTGTTGTTGGGGGGATTAGGCTACCAGGTTCATCACATTTCTTGTCGAGCTTGATCGTTGAATGTTCCCTCCTAGGTGTGCAGGAGCTATTCCCGACAGAATTGGCAGATATTCTAAACAGGCGTTGCCAAAAGGAAACCACTAACAAGCCATTGCCCTCATTCAGAACTACATCAACTTGTTGAATGTACACTGTGACTCCAGCCTGGTGCAGCGTATTCAGCCGTGAGTATGCCAAGGCAACAATTGAGTACTGTAAGGTGTTCAAGATGCACGCCCATCCAGTTCATGCGAGCCCTTCTGAGGAGTTGACACGAGACTGAGCGTCTTGGCAGCGACTTGCCCTTGGTATGTGATTAAATTAGGCTGCGGTCCATGTGAACTCCAGTTCTCTTCGGTGTTGGGTCATGTGAATTTTTTTCTCCATTCAGAGTGATGTTTAAGTTCTCTTTTTTGCACATCGTTTGCAAGGTGGAAAACAGAGCTGACTGTCTCTGGGTTTGCTGAGTTTCAAGTTCCATCGGTGGAAGAATTGGCTTACATGATTATGGGTGCTCCTGCAACACCGTTTTCTAAGGTACTCAAAGGAATCCATCAGTATTCCAAGTGCCGTGTCGTCTGCGTAGGAGTACTCTGCGAACAATCTCCCTTTGGCATATCTGAACTTAGATGTGAAGAGACTGTGGTTCCAAGGACAGAACCTTTGTGGGACACACATTCCGAAGTTGCCTTTCTACTGCGTTCCCATTTGATGTCTCCAGTATGAAAGAGCTGTCTTGGATGAGCAGCATAATGACCTTGACAAGCTTGGCATCAGGGAAGATTTTGAGTAGCTTGAAGGTAGATACCTCGATGCCAGACTGTATCGTCCGCAGCAGTTAGGTCTATAAAGACTGCTCCCAACTCTGCTTCTGGTAGGCTGTCTCGATTTCATTGACTAGTCCTTGCCTCATCATTTGTTGATTTCCTCTTCGAAATCCAGCTTGGTGCGGGGTAAATTTGCCTTGACCGTAATCATTGATCCTGCCGAGATCAGCCGCTCAAGCAGCTTATAGATTGAGATAGTAGCGAATGGGTCTGTAACTCTTGGGCTCATTTGCCCTGGTTTCTTTGGGCTTCAGGATTGGAATGACCTTCAGTCTTCCATCTGGGGGAATATTGCTTTCCCATGCAAGTAGAAGGAAGTTGGAAGCCAATCGCCACCTGCGTGTGCCATATGCTTCAGAATTCTGTATGGATGTTTGTTTATTGCCCGGAGCTTTCCCATGTCTTGAGAACTTTAAGTTGCTTCGGTTATGCTCATCTAGTGAACGTTTTGGACCTGGGGCTTTGACGGTGGAGGAGGTTTGTATAAGCTGTTTAAGCTCTGCATTACCGCACGAGAGTGGGCTTTCGCCTGTGGAGTGTGGTCTTGCACTTTCATTGTTACAAGTACTGAAGCGATGCAATTTGCATATACGGACATGCCTTAGCTGGACATCTTACGCCCCGGTGAGCTTTTTGATTGTGTTCAGCCTTGGGCGTTGAGTGGTAAAGTTTGATATTGGATACTCCTCCTCCCATCGGGTGCGTCTCTTTTGCCAAGCAGATCCAGGGGTAGCTGTTTGCCCTTTCTATTCTCTCGTACCGTCATTGGTTTTACAATACACTTTGTATACCTCGTCGCATTTCCCTTTCCCA
Organism: Ophioderma brevispina; assembly: GCA_023653785.1. NCBI lineage: Eukaryota > Metazoa > Echinodermata > Ophiuroidea > Amphilepidida > Ophiodermatidae > Ophioderma > Ophioderma brevispina. Next base: position 28,010 of record JAMKCH010008597.1, read on the forward strand.
CCCAACATGGGTGTAAGGATTCCTTCTGCTCTTGGAATGAATGTTTAGCTGCTTGTGGAGCATGGAGTCAGAAGTCAGAATAAAAAAAAAATGCATCGTTGATGTTAGATGACGAAGCCGGGTCGGCACGTGATACAGTTCGCTGGATTGTTTGGAACTTGGACCAGTGTGCCTTTTCCTAAATTCACTCTTTCTATAGAGACTGGAGATCGTGACCTTGATTGTCACTTGGTGACCAGGATAGCGCAATTACCTGATCTAGAAAATCTAGGAGGACCGTTCTGGAACAGCGAGATCGAATGTCGCTGGTGACTGTTGACTGGTCGGGACAGGTCCATGTGCCATGACTGCTTGAATAGAAAGTTAGGTGGATCCTTACTATCAACTTATTGGAGGTCTTTGGGCTTCAATCCATTCAAGAGCCGCTTTGCATTCTGTCACTAGTTGGAGTTCCCCATGCTGTATTCTACAGTTGAAATCTCCGCAGACAAAGGAGCTCCCGCTGAACAGCGGAAGGGAGTTGACGTCTGCCCAGCTTGTGGTGGCTTATAGATGTTGTGAAGTGGTTCCCATTGCTTCAAATTTTATACACTGGATCGGCGAATTCATTGAGATTGCAGGGGTTGATCTCACTTTTATCCTTGCTTCCCATAGGAGCGATCCCATGCTTGTTGTGCGGGGATGAGCAATCATGTCAACCTTCGATTTGCAGCTTCTCTTCGAATTCGCAGATGATCTGGAGGAGGATATTCACTCCATTCTCCCTGAGAGGCTGTAAGAATGATTCACGCTTAGCATGGGTGAGACCCTCAACTTTCTAGCTGCATGATAAACTTGGTGCTTTCCATAAGGAATTTTCCTCCGTGAGTAGCTCAGCCACCAGAATTGAGGGTGGTTTTCAGATTTCACTGTGTGTTTAAAACACGAGTTTGACTTAAGTTGTTGAATCAGTTGGCCCCAACGGTGATTGGACATTAACAGGGCGCGGCCGCGAGAAGGCTTCAACTAAATCAACTGAAAGTGTCTTTAAAACATTTTCTCTATGGGCCTTTTCTCTATTACACCTTCAGAAATTTCTGACTTTTTTTTCCATAGATGGACTTTTGTTAATTTTTTGGCCCTCTCAAGGTTTCTTGAGGGTAGGAGAATCAAGTAGACAAGCTTGATGTGATTTGGGGATAAATGCGCACCGCTTTGTTAGTGTCGACCATGTGCTATCATGGGTAGAACATCCTTTCTACGCTGAGCCTGAATGTCTAATTAATGCAAATCAGAGGAAGTTAAAGGTGGGCAATCGCAGAGATTTCACAATCGGGTGGGTCGCTAAAAAATCGTAGTACTGTTTTGCAATAAAAAATAACCCCACCTAAAAGGATTAAGGCTGAGAAAGTTTCTTTGGTAGGGCAAAAATGTTGAAATTCTATTTCTTATAGGAAGTTTTATATTGTATATATAGAGCAAATCAGAAAATCAACCCTTTTCCTCCTCTTTAAATCTGCATCTTTCTGTAGTCAAATACACGGTAAGAATCTATTGAGTGTCTAATCTATATGAAATTACTATTATGAAGCATATTGGTTGGCGCCTCGCATCTATAAATCTCATCGTTGGCACGCTTAATGACAATATTCTGACAAATCGCCTGCGCAAATTGCATTTAAATTGTTTACTGGGTATCGCGGTTCATCATTGGCCTAGAAAAATACTACCATGTAATAGCAGTGGTCAGGCTCCTGCATTAAAGCACTCAGCAGTGATTGAAATATTGAAATTGGCAGTAATAGCTGCTAAGTGAAGGATAGTCGTATAATCTATACGTTATCACCTTTGCAGCTGTAGAATTGACAGTAAAAGCAGAAACGGCAGTGTTCCAAGATACGATTTCTCCATATCAATTAGTGTGTAGTAATGGTGGTCGCGTTTCGGAACAGTAACGTCATCAAATCCGCGATTCGTCCCTTATTAGGCTGCTTCTTTCTGGTCTTATCATTTGGGGCAGGGTATGTTAGGATACCTGTACTTACTTGTTATCATGCATGGCAAAAACTGATTTTTGATGATTATTTCGTTTGCTGAGTTTAGGCATATCACTGATAGTGGTCTTAAATTATGTGTATCCCCCGATTTAGCATAAATGAAATTTTTCATTAGTATGTCTATATTTGTAATATAAACATACAGCAGCTAATTAAAATTGATTGGTAATCTCATAATTTAGATTGAAGAAATAAATCATCACCCCCATTGACTCCGACTGCAGTGGAGACGAGGTGGTAAATACTGTGTGCAGCCCCACCCATTAAATTTCAAAGTATAATCCCGCCTTCCCCTTCGGCCCTTCGAACCCTCAAGTAATATATTATACCCGTCCATAAATGGGGCCACCTTTAGAAATTCATATTCAAATTATCTTAGAGTAGATACGAGTCATTAATAATATGAATTAAAATTATCAAAATATCTCAGCAATGCAACCTCATCAAGTTCTAGTTTTTGTTTTGATCAGTTATGTGATTATGGTTGGGGCAGACTACCTAGAGGGTTATTTTGGTTGGGGGGCTCTTGTCCCTATACCTTGGAGATTAAAATAATACGCAAGTTTTCTGAGAGCAAGAGGATCTGACAAAAAATTTGAAATGTCGAATTTGAAAAATGGCAGTTGCCTAAGGGTAACGATAGATTTTTTGAGACACCCAGAATATTGTGTCACTAGTAATTTCATATAGACTAATAGACACTCAATAGGTTTTCTACCTGTATATGGCTAAGAAATGTCTTAAATATGAAAATGGGATTTCCTTTGCTTATATTTCAATATAAAACATAGGTCTGAATTTGTATTTGCTCTGCTATACGAATTAGAAATTTCAAAATTTTTGTCAGCTCAAGAAATATTTGCGCAGCTTAATCCTCCCGATGGGGAATATTTTTGATAGGAAGCTTTGCTCATGGGCAAAAATCAGAATTGTCGATTTTTAGGGACACCTGCATATGTGAATATGTCTCTTGCACCTTTAACGCTAACCTGACGCGGGAAGTTGTTTTTGCCGCCGACGGCCCAAATGTCAAGGACAAGCACCTTTTTTTTAGTTTTTAAAACAAAAAGGGCCCTCAGATTGCAACGAGAGCCAAAGCTTGCGTTTATTCATGGCATCTCGGGCCGGTTTTCCCGGTCCAGGAAATTATAGCGTGAAAGCAATAACGGCCCAGATGCAACGAACACACAATCGCGCGCATTTCCCGAAGACGTCTGCCAAATGCAACGAATAACATCGCGGCCGGTAAAAAAAAAAAAAAAAAACAGAAAGGAAAAGTATTTACGCGAAAGACGGCTCAGGTTGCAAAGAAAAACATCGCCGTCATTTACCGGGAAAATGACGGGCTCCAGGTCTACGAAAAACATCGGCAGTGAATGCAATAAAAACGGGTAACTAATAAAGTAAATAAATAATAATGATGCACACTGATCTGCATGAAATTTGTAGCTTATAGTTTCGCCTCGTGAGGGGTGCTTTACGCTTACAAATGCATTAGTCGTGGTGCGCTATTATGGTCTACGATCTGCTCCGGTTTACGTCATGAATACGTTATGCATAATTAACAGCCCTTAATAGGCTATCGAAAATGGTGCTGCTACACCATCTAAAATCGAAATTGTCTATGGGCATTTGTAGTGTCACCCGCCTGATTTAAAGCATTGCGCCTTCTGCGGGCCAAGGAGGCCCATAATTCCGTCGAAAAGGCAATCGCATATCATTTCCGAGTCGAATAAGCCCGAGATCAACTAATAACAAATCGGCCTCCATTTCCGGAATACGTCCCAGGTGGCAAATCGAAAATACATCGCGTCATTTTCGCGGAAGCCGGCCCAGTGCAAACGAAAAAATCGTGTGCGTCATTTTCCTCGGTAAGCCGGCCCAAATGCAATAAAACGCAATGAGAGTCATTTGCGCGGAATCCAAGAAAAAAAAATAGGTTGTTTGGACGGGCCCAGTATGGTCACGAAAAGCATTTTCCTTTCGCTCCGGTACCATACTCTCCACCACTTTTCGTTGCTTTCGTTTCCGCTCTCGGACGCGTTGGGTTAAAAGTTAACTTATTTTTCTTATTTTGTGCCACAAAATAATAGAGTGCCCATACAGTTAAGAACTTCTCTTATGCGTTTGTTTTTATGTTTTTTAGATTTTTTCTTTTTTTTAATATTGTATTTATGTTGTACTTAAAGTGCAACTTTTGCTCAACCAAATAATAGGAGGCCTCTAATGGGCAATTCATTGTATTAATGCAGACCCATCATTTTGATGTTACAATCTGGAATTAAAAGTGACTTGACCATGAGATATTTGGGTTTTAAGGACTCTTCTCAAGACTTTTCTCTCAAATAACTAATAGTTAGTTTTTCAAATCTACTGGCCCTCTAATTGCGCATGCAAGGGTTATAGTTTCGATTCTAACTATGGATCTTTATGTTCTTATTCACATTGTTCCTCATAGAATTAATTTAGCGTTTGATTCTGTACAACAGGTGCCAGCCTTGAGAAAGTCTCAACCATTGTCGTATAAAACCATGGCCTCCAGAGTGACTGTACTCTTGGCCATAGAAGAGATATGGTGCTAATACACTATTTCCATAAAACGGATGATAAAAATGACAAAATAGCCCGTTTTACGAATTCAATGATGCACTAAGACTGTGAATCTACTATAAGAAGTTGTGATTCAGAAAAATTGTCTAAAACTTCCTGTCTGTTCTAGCATGTTAATACATAGTTGTTTTACATATGCTTAAAGAGACATGGAGAGATTGTCAGGAAGAGATGGCAGCCCTCCACTTTTTTCGACAGTCAGGTTTTTGCATTTTGGAATCCTTCTGATTAGATCACTCACTGAAGTGAATACGCCGTCTTATGTAATAATATGATGTATTTAGTATTTTCTTCTCTGTCATGGACAAAGTTAAGCACAGTGTTCTATAGTCAGTTAATTTTAAAAGCAAATGTTGACGGTTTTCTTTTGTATTGTTTTGGTCGGGCAATAAACCTTTCGGAACTATTCTGTAGGTGGTTTACCAATCGATCCTAGTGAATTTAGAGAAATTTGTGTCCTAAACATCAAGGCGCTCGTCACTTAAAGATAATTTACCAACATTGGCTGTCACCATTTTTAGGGGTTAGTGGCACGTTATAGTAGAAATATTGAGTTGCATAAACATTTTTTGGGGGTGGCACTATTGATAGAATGTCAGAGAAATTTTTCTGCCACATTACAATGTTGCAAGTTGGGCCGGATGATAAAAACAGGGTTTTCCTATTATTTCTAGAATAATAAAGTACTGGTTAAAAAAACGAGCCGAGCAGGCAGTGCTTAGAGCATAAATGCAGCCTTGGCACTGAATTTTCCTGAATTGTCACTAATCAAGACCATGGCTTGAAAGACATTCTGAAGACAAACATTAGCAAGCTGATTTTAATATATTATTTTATTGGATTAAAATCTGGTCTAAATCGGTCATGATAGACTCTATTTTAACTAACTTGGCCATTCATGTATCTAGGGCACAGTGATCACTACAGGCGAGCAGCCGATTCCAGGTAGGTGGCGGATGGGGCGGTCGCGCCTCCCGTAATTCTGCAATTTGTGCAAAATCAGCGGCCAATTTTGATGCTATTTTAGGTACCTAGTTATAGCTTTCAGCCCAACCGTAATTTGACATTTCAAATCCTGGGATTCCGCCATTTGCTACTACCCATGTCTATTTAGTTACAAAGCCGGGCACAAGCTCCCCTCATCGGGGAATGTCGTGTCAAGTCATGCACAACATCCTACTCTTGTATTTGTCTTGTGTTCTTCATTTCTTCTTCTTGCTTTCGCGTCTAATATAATCGCCACTACGGCCGTCGCTACTATTAGTTCGTTTAAACAAATCGTGCAAATTATGACGAAAATGGAACATAAATGGGAACTAATGAACATTTTATATCTGAACATACTCAAAACGTCTAGAAGCGTTAGAAACCAAGGTTAGTGATAAAGTCGACGTCTTCAAGAAAGAAATGAATTCGCAATATGAAATGTACAGTGCGGTCAAACGATGACAGTACGACAAGCACGAGTTTCCGAGTGACAATGTAACACAAAACTGAATCAAGCTCAATGCACTAGGTGAAGTCTTGTGCGTACAATCACCTAGGTATAAAACAATATTGAAATAGCAGACAGAATATTGCAAGCTATTAAGATTCAGTTGGCAGAGTACCGTCTTGATACAATCGCTACGGCTTGTGTGAGGGCCGAGTGCCCCGCATGTAATAATAATAACGCATAACGATCTAGTGTAACTTTCTAGCTTAACAATTAAAGTGCACTGGCTTACATTGAGACTGCATTAAAAATCCTAAAATGCACAGCAGCACAAACGATTGATCAGTTCATGAGCAGTGCTCCTTCCTACATTGATCAAATCACTATCTATAATTCTTAGCCTACTGGACTCCAACCAGAAGGAGTATCAGGCGGTTCTTGTTGCAATTGTTGCGAGCTATCTATCATTATTGACTCTGGAAACGCGCAAAGGTTTTCGCACGCATGCAGAAGAACACACATCTTGGGCTTCACAAGCGAGGAGTTTCTCAACAAAATTGGCAGACGGAGCTGGCCGCGATTACGCAGGGGCAACTACAGTCAAGTGGGCACATTTGGTCTGTTCGCGAACTAATGCATGCAAGCGGGGGGCCGCAGCACAATTACAAGGAATAATAGAGGTGTGTGGTATGCGAAGTATTTCAGGGAGGAAGGTTCTCATGAGTGCCCATGGTGCTGAAGGTTGCAGACGCATTGTGGCTGAAGTTGCCCGCATAGGGCATAACTCCGCCTGGTACCTGTCGTAGATGGAAATATTAAGTCAGAGTCATAATTTGCTGTATCTTCGGTTTCTATGATAGGCGCTATTACTCGGCGAAAATCTTGCGTCATCATGTAGCTTTGGCACCTACTCACCTATATACGCAATTGTCTTGTGGAGTTCCGCTAGGGGGCATGGTCTCAGGTACTATGTCATGAGGGTTGGATGAAATGTCAGTTGGTCAATATTTTGCTGCATTCTTGTTTTGTATTCTATTCTAACGCAGAACCTAGTAATCTTGATGCTTATCACATGACACTACTACGTGCCTTGTCATGAGGTCCCTGAGGACATGCTCCTGTGGTACTGTCATAGGTTTGAAAATATGCAAAAGTGCAATATTTGGCTGTAATCTCTTTCTTTTCTTCTATGATGCATATTCCCAGCAAATCTTGGTCATCATGTAGCTTAGCACATGACACTACTCCCATATGTCCTTGAGTTACTCTATACTGTAACAATAGCAATAAACTCATGCCCTATGGTGCTGTCATAGGGTTGGAGAAATTTCCAAAAAGTAATTCTGTACTTGTTTCTGTGATCGTCTATTCCCGACCATGTCATCAGTGCGCCTCAGGGTCTCGCCAAGTCTCTCTCATGAGTATGAACATTCTCAAACATACACACACATTCAGTCAGTGTTTTGTTGCGTATATTTCAACCGCCTTGATAGCGCGGTCGTGTGTATGTATGTAGCGCTTCGGATGAATGGCACGCTCGCTAATTTAAAATGGTCTTAGACTATGCATTACACACTGACATCACTCGGACCTCGTAGAAGAATGAAAGGCACATAGTGCCAGCGGCCGGAGGAGGATTAGGTATGAAAATCTCTGATAAAGTTTTTTTCTCACAGCTGATTATATCTCTTTGAAAGTTAATTAATGGAAGATCGGCAGAGTGGCGTGTAAACTTAGCCACCCCTTGGGCAATTTGAGACATCCAAGATGGCCGCATTTCACTTATAAAACCCGCATTTAATTGGGTCATGTTTCGCATGGACAAAGACACCGGCAAAATGCTTGGTAAAATGGTTTTGGTTTTAATAATCATTCATGTTTAAGGTAGGAAATGTAAATTATATGTATCGTTGGAAGGCACGCTTGATTAATTTAAAAATCCAGATGGCCGTCGCCATTTTCAAAAGTGCCCGAAAACGTAAAAACCAGAAATAGCCACTTTTCACAGAGAGATAAACCCAAAATAGCACGTTTTAAGCATGTTTTCCTTTCTATCTAGATTAGATATCTCCTATAATAGGTATACTATATATTAAGATGGATGTAAAATTGTTACCTTAGGCAATTAGAAAACTCGTGTCAAGCATGGGGGTCTGCCGTGTGGGGCCATCAAACACTAAGAATATTCGTCAGTTTGTACAGACGGGCAACTCAAAATGCATTTTGTAGCTGTTGACCTAACCCGAGAGCGCCACCAAACTTATCTGTATAGTTTCGTGTGCGCTAACGGATGGTTGAGGTCAACCAGTGGTCTGTGTGCCTTCGCTACTGGATCATATGGATTGGGGGCGCTTAGATGAAAAAGCTGTTTATGTCTGTCCGGAGCCATCATATGTCTGAGTACCTTATTTGTAAGTGCCCTGACCGGGCACCTTCGACTGTCCCGCAGCCAAGGCCAGTGTCCGGAGAAACACTTGGGCACGGTGTTGAAAGACAGAGTCTGATTCTTAGCATGGGGATCGAATGGACACGCCGTCCTTCGAGCACCAGCAGTTAAGGTCCTCGTCATATGGACAATTGTATGTATTTCAGGAAGGGCCCTTCTATCGCGGAAGCGACGCACCAGAAAGGCCGTCTTCCTATCCAAGAGACTGCCCTCTCACATGGGTCGAATTCTCTAAGAACCTGGAGCCTAGCTGGGAGCGGCAGATAGACCACACTCCCGGAAGAGGAACTAGACGTGAACGAACCGTCGGGACGAACGCGAAAACTAATCCGACGCCGTCTATCGGAGGCAGATGTCATATGAGGCTATTAGAGACTACTGTACTGTCTCTGAAGCCCCGATGGAGCGCACCAATCTCAGGTACCGGTAGTCACTTAATGTTTGGACACCGCGAAATTCAAACGCGCGCCTCCGCATGGTACAATTCTGCGTTAGGAAATCCGTCGATCATGCGCTACAGTGACGCAGCACAAAATCAGAACTGCTGTAATCTCTCGATGTCGCGACCATCGTATCAGACTCGCAGTATTGTCGAGAATCATAAGATGCTCTAGTTGACTTCCTCCTTGTCTGGGCAGCAAGCGCGGGCTAGCTCTCTTCAGAAAGGCCGCGCCTGAGTGTATTGTGTGCGGATGCGCCATTGACAGTCAAGTTATATCAGGCTGATGGTACGCTCCGAGGGAGCGGACTATGCGTCGGCTCGAGTGATCGCTATAGGGCAGTACTATTCTCTCCCACATTATGGGTCATTTCTAGAAGGCGTGGGAACCTACAGCTGAACGCGCCATCAATTGGGCATGAAACAGAACCGCAGGCATTTGTCGTGTCGTTTGTACTCCGAGCGTACTAAACGTCGGGCCTCCCGTCCGTCCGGCCAACCTGCGTCGAGGACTCTCGGTACATCGGTCAATGGTAGGGGTAAGGGATATCCTAGGGTCTACTGAGTCCACCATCGCAGCATGCGTGCTGACGCGCACTGCTCTGGGATCTCGACTCCATTAGTAGTACCCGGAAGAGGCTGCGTGATTCGGCAGTGAGGCGAATAGGTCCACGGAGCATCGTGGGGACGTCTTAACCTCATGTAAAATGGACCGGCAGGAGGTTGCTCATTCCTCCACTGACAGACTGCGCGCTTACCTTCGATGGGCGGCCTGGCTTGGCGGTGCCCTTCCGGAGAGGACGTTGCTGTGCTAGACGTTCTCGTCTCCACTCCCTTGTACCAACTGTATTCTATTATTTAAGCACACTAGCTCGCACTGGGCACTCTAGCGTCTAATGGAGGGAGCCTTTACTACCTCCTTAGCAGAGAACGAGGTTCTCTTGTCTTTTGCCGCCACGGCCCCCCCCCACCCCTCTCCCTCCCGCCCCCCGTTGAGAGTAGGGGCGGCACACCGTATGCTTAGTCGAGGTGCATCGGACCAGGTATTGCATATCCTTTCCTCTGGTCAGGGCGATCCAGTGTTTCAGTGCCAGGAAGATTGCCCAAAGCCCGAGCACATTGATATGATAGCGAGAGGCTGCATATGTGGGGGGGGTGGCGAAGCTAACTGCCCGGACATCTTTGTGTGACGCGCTTAGATTGATAGCTCTCACAAGAACCATCCCGACAGCTATGGACTGTCTGTCAGTTCAGCGTCACGGAGGGTTAGTTTTCCTGAAGGGGTTCTCCCACTCGTTCCCGTGCGCACTTGCGCTTGGATGTGTCCATAACTGAGTCGGGTAACGAGTCTTCAGGGGTACTGGAATCCGGAGGGACAATGTGGCTGGTACTCCAGGGTCGATAGTTACCCTTTGGGGCATGGGGATCCTGGAATCCCTCATTGGTATATTCTGGCAGTAGGAATCGCATCCGCAATGAGGCTGGCCTATAGTCTCTTCAGGAAGCAAAGAATCCATAGCTCGTGCTGGGACGACTCTGCCTCACCAGAGATTGTCTTCGGGCACATGTCGCAGCGACGAGGGGTCTATCTCTTTCTGGGCGAAGGGCTCAATCTCTTGGTGCCACACAGAAAATCTCATTCTCGTTCCCAGAAACTGGGGCTGTTAGGAGAGTGAGAGGATTGACTTGTCTAGTTTATGAATCCGAGTGACTTTATCAGGTATAGGACCTCCTCGATAAAGGCCTTGGATGTCCTCTGCGAGGATGGCGGCACCAGTAGCCAGTCGTCTTAAGTAGACGAAGAGAAACTCCGCTACCACGGCCTTCACCGAGTCGCTGTGATAGGTCGGCCGTGGTAGGTCAGACAGGCTGTGGGTCAGGACGCCGGAACCTGGTAGCCACTCACAACTGCCTGCGTTTGTGGTGCTATATCATTGGACACTTCTGTTATCATAGGCGATATTTCATTGGGCATGTCATGATGACTTATTGCACCATGTGCCAGGTGGGCTAACTTTCTTGTTGATATCAAGTGGCAACCGTACAAAGGCACTTGATATCATGCAGGATTACTGAGTGTTGTGACAAAGAAGACCTTGCGTATCACGCTATTATACAGAATTCTGGCATTTGCTATAGGCTGGTAGGCCTGTCAAGTATATCGAGGTAAACAGTGTTCTATTAAGCTGCCTGGGTGTTACTTCGTTCGAATCGTCTCAGGTGATGTCCTGAAGCAGTCAACATCCATCATTCTGCCATGTTTTATGGGCAATGCTGCATATCTGTCGCTGTCGGAGGCAAGATCAGAACGTAAGGACAATAATCTAAAGTAACTCGAAGTTCGGCTTCTGCAGACCTAAATCTATGTTCTCCTGTCCACGCGACCACTAATTAGCCTTAAGGAAAATGTGGCCCGTGATCATCTTCAGGTCGCTAATCGTAGAGTATTATCTGAAATCTGATCTCTGAACTGGTACCTCTACTCAGCATAGATGGAAACGAGAGGCAGTCTCTGTCTCATTCGGGCAGTGGCCCCATGATGATGCCGGGCTTAGGGGGCTCCTAATGATTATTGAAGTTGATTAGTGGCTGGGCATGTGGGGGTATTGCTCATGTGATGTGAAGGCACAGTGGATGCAAAGGTGTGGAGGTGTGCTCTGCAAATATGACTTTTTTCATCTTCTGTTCATGCCATTGAGAAGCGGATGTCGAAATGAGAAAACCTAACAATAAAACCAGCGTAATAAAAAACCCTTACACGCCAACTAATAAACTATTAATGGACCATACTGTCAGTAATGAGGTGTGCCATATGATCGGTTGGCGTATCACAAATTGACAAACTGTAGTAGACCGGTAGCTTATCTCTATCTAACAATTGTATTCTAGGGGCTAATGTCCGAGTGCTTAAAAATACCAACCCCTATCGAGTTATGTGTAAGAAATGCTCTTCTCATTTATCATTGATTGGAGGTAAATTATTTTAAACGAAAATCAGCACGCCTTTAAAAACATTCGCACGCGGCCACTTGAATATCTTTTATTATCAAGGACAATTAAAATTTTAGTATTTTATATTTCCACCAAACATATTATGGCAAGGAAATAAAAAAAAAACTAGTCACTTACATTGTGATGACTGTATTTTTTGGTTGGCACTCTCAATTAAATGTGCATTTTGTGATTTCCTACTTCAAATGGCGGCATCTTGGAGTTCACTAATTATTCAAGCATGACTCTAAATAGCACTTGCATTTATTTCCTACCCAAAACACACATTAGACAAAACATTTTAAAATTACCTTGCATTTTGGGTTGGCCTTTCTGTGTTAAAATGTATTTTAGAGTTTTAACAGCCCAATGGCGGCCATCTTGGATTTCCAATTGCCCAAGGGTGGCAATTTTACACCCACCTGGTTCCTGTATCAAGACCCCATTTCAGAGATCTAATCGAGCTGTAAAAAAATCTTATCAGAGATTTTGATCGTCGTGCCAAATCAGGCTTTTCCCTCCGCTGCCGGACTACTATATCCCTATTAAGTTGGTGGTATGGTGCGCAGAGTCTGTCATAGGATGATGGTATGTTTAACATCTTGCAGTACTGGTCGCATTTTCCCTATTCCACTGTGGGCACACAGTGGCATTCCTCAATGGCCTATGACCTGTCGATGTCTTACTCTGTGCTTCTAACTCATATGACAATTCGACATCTCACGTCGTTGCGAGAAAGTGCTCATGGTATTTTCTTCGTAGAAGCTCTAATTGTTAAATGATATATCATCAAAACATATGTGAATTTTATTATGATAGATCATTCATAAAAATCCGAAAAGTGGTTAGTTTAAAAGAGATGGCATTTTGGTAGATACAATGCTAACTCGATGGCAAAAATCACCAGTGATTGCTGGCAGATTCAAGGGGCGCATAGACAAAACTAGTAGACCTATACTCTTCGTAGAGCTGACAACCAAGATAACTTTATTTCTATAGGTGGTGTAATGGTTTGAAATTATGATTGCTTAAAAAGATCCGAAACGACCATTTCTAACAAGGCTTCTAACATGTGTAAAAACAGGCCTTACTCGCCAATGTTTATGCACACAGTGTGGGGGTATCGCTCATACATAGCATGTCATTGATCATTGATTGGATGGTGCCTGTGATGAAGGGGGAATTCATTTATATAGGTCAAAATTTTATGAATGGATTCATGTAACAATGATTTGGTGGGTGGGCAAAAGGTCGTGGCCCGTTTACAGAGGACACTAACTGCACTATGATAGGTTAATAGAAATAACTTCTTTCTGAATTAGGATGATGAGGTTTAATATCCCAACACCACTAAACCTAAAGGGATCAACTTATCTTTGTTATGATGTCTTATCACCAATACCACTACCTATTTTAGGAATAGGTATTCCAACCTATCTTGGTTATAATGTAGGTATGCCAGACCCCATACTAGTGAGGAATAGGTATTCCACTATCTTGTTTATAATGTAGGTTATCGCCAGACACCACTACCTATTTTAGGAAGAGGTATTCCACCTATTGTTTATAATGTAGGTTAGCGCAGACTCCCCCTAACTATTTAGGAATAGGTATTCCAACCTATCTTGGTTATAATGTATAGGTTTCGCCCAACACACTAACATATTTAGGATAGGTATTCCAATCATTTGTCATAATTGTATGTAGGTTATTCGCCCGAACACCACTAACCTATTTTAGGAATAGGTATTCAATCTTACTTGTTCATAATGTAGGGTATCGCCCGACACCACCTTAACCTATTTTAGGAATAGGTATTCCAACCTATTTGTTTATAATGTAGGTTATCTCCCGACACCACTAACCAGATCCTCTTGGGATCAGGTATTCACTATCTTGTTAAATGTAGTTATCGCCAGACCAGACCCATAACCTATTTTAGGAATAGGATTCCAACCCATCTTGTTGATAGTGTAGGGTTATCGCCCAAACACATAACCTAGTTAGGAATGGTATGCCAATTTTTTTTTTTTTCTTATCTTGTTCATAATGTAGGATCGCCCGACACCCCCTAACCTATTTTAGGAATAGGTTATTCCAACCTCTTGTTATTATGTAGGTTATCGCCCGACACCACGAACCTATTTTAGGAATAGGTATTCCAACCATCTGTTTATAATGTAGGTTATCGCCAGACCACCACCTAACCTATTAAGGAATAGTATTCCACCATCTGTTTGATAATGTAGGTTATCGCCAGGACCCCCATACCCTATTTAGGAATGGTATTCCAACCTATCTTGTTATAATGTAGGTTATGCCCGCACACCACTAACCTATTTTAGGAATAGGGATTCAACCTATAGTGGGTTATGATGCAGGTTATCACCCTACACCTACTTACCCACCATTATTAAATTCACTGGAGCGGTTGTGGACCACCTACTGAGAACGTTTATTGGACAAACAGCAAAAGAAACTCAAACCCTGTTTTGAAGTTGCCTGTATCGTAATCGTCCCCATAGAAAAACCATGGTTTGAATTCTGTTGTGTAGACAGAAATTACTAAATCATCATCTTATTACATAAAGGATGGTGTATCAGCTTTTCACTTAGGAGTGATTCCTAACACATGGTAAAATTCCCAAATATGCAAAAAAAAAATGTGGTGCAAACAAAATTAGGGGCGCTTCTTTCGGGAATGTCCTCATGTCTCTTTTAAGTCCCCAGGGTTCTCCCTGGGTTGAATTTAATCTACTGTACAAAAACTACACACAACAGTATATACGCCATAGCCAGATTTTAAGTACTCTTGAGCCGGCTTTGATATTAATCGCTATGAAGATTTCATTGATAAACATGAGTTTTTTTTATGGTGCTGATTTCAGTATCTAATTATCATTTTTCAAAAAAAGTAGATTGACAAGAAAACACATTTACTGAGGCTAAGAAAAGGGCTGTCTCAAAACCTGCTCCACACACAGGACATGGAAATGTATTGCTTTACGGGCACTATGCAAATCAACCAATTTGACCCTTTTTAATTCAATTGTCAGAAACATATTTTTAAAAATTACCATGAAGCAGCAAATACAAATGGCCAAAAATGTTGTGAAAAAGAAGCTGGGGGCATTTTCTCCCTAATTTTTTTGTGCCTCCCCCCCCCCCAGCCAGAAGACAAAATGACCCAGATTTTGGGCAAATATCAGCCAATTTGGACCAAAAAATAACCAAATTTGGGCAAATATCAGCAATTTGGGCCAAAACTCAGGGAAGTTTTCCCCAAAAAACACTTTGCCGTTCTCACTGCCACCGTTTTCCCCCAGAAGATTTAGTCTGGTGCCACCAATGTATCCAGAATAGGCCAAAACATTGCTAAATGTACTGCTAAACCCTAGGAGAGATGGAACCCTTATTCTATAGAAATCACTGTCACTGGAAAGCCTCAACTATGCCTTAAGTTCAATATATTTATTATTGCCATTCCAAACCCATGTCGATGATTGAAACTGATTGGGACCCATAAAATAAAGAAGTAAACATACTTTCCATGCCAGATGTCATCCCTAATTCCATAAAGTCCACTCACAGCCCAATTTTCTGTGCGTCAGCCTTGCAGCTGTTAAAGAAAAAAAAACCCCTGTTTTTTAAGTTTTTTAACTTTTTTATGACAAAAAATACAATTCTTAGAATTCAAAACGCTGAAATACTGTGAAACACTGAATGACTCTGAGTGCAGGGCAAGATGCAATCATATAATTAGAAGCACATTGGAGATTTGTTGGATGATTTTGAAATTGTTAAGTTTTTTTGTTTTTTTAATTTTCCAAAATTAAATTAATGTGATGTGAGTGAGGCTGATAGTTGTACAGTAAGGAAGTACAGTACTGGAAAGTGATGGTTATTTAAAGAGTGGACAGGAGAGGAGATTTTTTTGAGGATAACAAATTTCTCTTAATTGCACTTGATCGGTTGTAGATAACCATACCGAAAAACGTTTTGAAGGTTTATGGACAAACAAGCCGAAAGGACAACCGAAAACTTGTTTTGAACTGGACTGGTATCCTAATCTTCCCCATAGGAAACCATTGCCTTGAATTCTGTCGTGCACAACAGAATTACGAAATCTCATCTCATTAAATAAAGACGGTGTATTGGGCGTATTCATTAGGTGTGATCTGATACATGGTAAAGCATTCCACAAATATGCAAAAAATGGGTTCAAAAAAATTGAGGGTTGCTTCTCTCTGGATTCCTCATGTCTCAATAAAGTCAAGATATTTTACAACATGGGGCCTGTGCGTGACAGAGTCAACGAGAATTAAAGGGTCTTGGTTGGGTGAAAGCACATGCAACACATGCACAAATGACTCTTGTGCATGAATGATCTGATTTTCAAATAACAACAAAATTTATTTATTTTTGTTGATAAAACATTGGTTTTCAATAATTTGGAATGTCCAAATGAGTACAATGGTGAACACAATCAAACACAGAATGTTCTTAAGAAATTAAAGTTGGTTGTTCTGATTTATGGGTATTGTGGTCTCTACTTGATATGAGGAGAGCCTGGCCACTTGCACATACACCCCATCAAGTACTGTGAGAACAAAAAACTTTCAGTTTTTGATGGCAATAATGCATGTTGCAAAGCCCTATTCGATACTGTGCTAATATATGATGGTTAACCACTAAAAACAGCGTTTTTTTTTGTTTTATATCTTGGACTGATGGATTTTAAATGCAACCTTTATTTATGTTATATTAATGTCCATTCTGATGTGCAATTAATGAGGCAACTACAGGGCAAACTTCTGTTGCTGCCTTATATGCAAGATAAACAGCTCAACAGACATTCGCAAATTCATAGTCGGCTGGAGGTAATGTTTTGCTTGCTAGTTTGACACACTCGCAAGTTCAACAACAACCTCCAGAGACTATTATCTTTACGAATAATCGTTCTCGGTCAATCGCCCTTTAATCTAAAGATAGATAACTGTATCACCCTTGCTTTTTTTTCAAGTAAAGGATACATCACTCATTGCCACCATATATCTTGCATGAATCCAGATTAAATCTAACATCCCACAGTTCTGAATCTGAGCAAAACCAATTTGTTCAGCTAGATATAATTAAAGATACTATGGCCAATAAGAAGATTGTGGCTGTGGGCCCCCCCGCTTTGGGTTTCATTACTATCAACCTTTTTATTTTTTAGAGCTTTGGACCAGTGGTGGGCAGCTTTTAGCTTAGGCCACTTAAATTATTTATTAGCTTAGGCAGTGGCCTCTGAAATTTGACGGTGAGAGGCAGTTTTTATTTTTACTAAATAACACTAAAAATATGGCCTTTCTCTGAAAATTGATATTACCACCCACCAACTTTAATAGTCAGCAGCATCAGACAACATGTGAGAGGCCTTTTAAACGGTGCATTATCGTGATTCCAGCACCTTCTGCTGTTTGTTTCCATGTTCACTAGATAATTCCCTGGAGAAAAGCGTTATTTTAAACTTTTTAGTTGGTCGCTCGACCTTGCGGTTTTTTTGGTTAGGGGATGAGCAATTGCATATTTCCCACGGTCCATAGCCACTATCATAATTTCTGTCCATTAATTTGAGAAGACAAGACCTTACTCTTACTACTTCGCTTTTTGTGGTCATGAATTTAAGGGGCATTTCTTTGCATCGCACAACTCGTCTAAAAACGTGAGATTTTTATATAACTGAACCGTTAGCCTAATAATCCTGCATGTGTACTTAATCTGTATGTGAATATTCTGTAGTATATGTAAGAAATTTGCAGGTTTTGTATTTCCTGTCCGAAAGCGGACAGACATTACCGCACATTATCCTAATGGACCATGGGAAACAAGCAATTTGCGCATAACACATAAACCTGCAGATCGGAATCAACTCAATTTGTGATAGCTTTTCCTCAGGATAAGTGAACATGATAAAACACTGGAAGGTGCTGAAATTCACGAAATGGTCACCTTTAATTTACCATTTTACATATCTATTATAGTTACCTAAATAAATTCCTCGTGTTTAGTGTATTTAGATGAAATAAAATACACAAAACCATTGACCCCATCTTGCATTAAACGAAGTTTAACCCAAAGAGGTATTGTTGTGTGGAAAATATTGATAATTCAATGTAACATCTTTGTGTACCCTTCCTACCACTTTTCATGACAGAATTCAGTATGTCTGCAACTCCCATGCATCTATCTCATTATCCTATGTGAAAGTAAATGTAAAAATCTGTTTTCTAAATTTCTATATTTTAAATTTGTACATCCAGGTAAAATGACATTTATTAATTAAAATCAAACTTTTTCATTATTAATCCTTATCCTCTCTAATTATAAATTACGTAGTAGGAATCCATCAGAATCAAACAGGGTTGTATGTGATATGTGGAAAATACATGACATATTTGTAAATATCTATTCAGTGTTCATTGTGCCCATGACCCATCTAGTCCAACAGTAGAGTTAGCTGAGATTTTGACCCAAATTCATGCTCCTGGAGCATATATTTTCAACTCGTCTCATAGCAGTGCTATTTATGATTAAGTGTGCACTTTTATTCCATTAATGTATTTAAATGGATTGTGTGGCATACATTTGTGGGAGATTGGAGAGAAAAAAAATCAGAGTTGGAGATTGAAGTACAAAATGGTGAATAGCTGCCTTATGTGATAATTAAACTGGTTAATGGTCTGGGAGCAAGATTTCAGTCCAGAATCGCGCACATGCGAAAAGATGGGTGACCCAATCATGGTCCGATTTTTCTTACAATATTTTCTCCCTCACATAGAAGCATATCACCACAAACATCGGATTACAACATCTTGAGTTAAATTGGTCCAGCCATTTGGATAGCAAAAGCAAAAATGTGTACTAAATTTATTCATAGGACAGACAGTATCTATATTAATTAATGTGGTCAACTGTATTTGAAGACATTTTTTATCATAGCATCAAGAGAAAATAAATCCTGGAGCTTAAATTTCACTGGGGTAATGAAAACAATATAAACTTTCTCCTGATACCGAAATCTCAATTTTAATGGAGTAAAGTGCAGGGACAAGGTTGTTGATCATGTAACCCACCTTTAATATGGTTCTCCAATTTCAATTCATACTTACATCACCTGCCAGATTCTTGAATATTTCATAGTACCTGTGTCTCTGGGCTTTACATCTGTCAGTTGTAGCTGGCTGTAATATGATAAACACATGATGCAAAGGGCACTTCACATGCACATGTACACATACACCCCCTCCACACACACACACACACCCACACACACACACACCACACACACACACACACACACACACACACATACATACACCAATTCAAACTTTCTACTGTGTAAACACAGAACGCGACCTCTGTACCTGTACACAACTCCAATTACCGCGCACGTCACCCCACGTTCCCCATACATTGTGTATTGTAATGTTTGATTGATGGGGTTTTTTTTGCTATTTGAAGACAATTTAAGATTCTTTCGAATTGGCAAAATATATATGTATATTAAAAATTGAATTGTAGGCAAATATTTTTCTGTCATTGTTAAATTCCTAATAGCTTGTTGTAAATTAAAAACACAAAATTAAAGATACTGTGAAATAGACAATATATTGGTATACCGAACTCTTTCTACGAAGCAAACACAGCCACGTTGGTTGAAGTGTTTCTAGTATGATTTGTAAGCTAAAAGCGCAAATTAGAGCATTTTAGATGTTACAAAGTAGAAAGTTTGTCCACAAAATGCAATAAATATGTCCAAATATCCTTAAAAGTTGATTTAACTTTTAAAATGACTAAATGTGAGACAGTTACACACAGTGAAATTAGGATTGAAATCCGATTCTTCTGTTTCGTGTGTGTGGAACGATCGCGTTCAGTTGACTTTTGTTTGACCCTGGAGCGAACGCCCTGTCTTACACACAGAAATTTCCACTTCAAAGCTGACAAAACCTGGTTAAATTTTTCAGTTATAAATGAGCTTGCGGACTTTATATTATTATTAAATGAAAAATCAAAAGGTTAACCAGTAAGTATACACTTATAACTTGGATTAGGACCTGCGACAAAAAATCTGCAATGCGCCGTTAGCGACATAACACGGTTTTGCTGTTGGAAGTTGAAATCAAGTCTTGTGCAAGTGAGGTTCAATACAAAATTGCACGTTTTTTTCCGACTGATGTTTTTGTTAAATTTTAGGTGTAAATGGGGGCTTGCGGGTTTTTTTTTTATCAAATATAAAGAAAAAAATATATATTTATTGTAGATGTGCCAGAAGAACATTGGACTTGCAACAAAAATTCTAACCCTTTTGGTTTAATGTAGATATACAGCGCCGTACTGATGCGCCGTATGTCTATGTATTGGTTAAATGTTTGAGGTCAGTACATGTAGAGCTATGTGGAATAGGAAAAGTAGACAGAGTTTGTATTGCACACACACACACACACACACACACTATTTATGGCCGTGTGGGACCGGACACAGTTTTGTTTTGCTGATTAGGTTCCAAAACGAAAGTTTCTTAGGTAAATGTCCAACAGATTTGGAGAGGGGGCTGCTTTTTTTTTGCGTAATTATAGTGTAAAAATGAACCAGTTCTTAGACAACTGTCTACATGGATTCAGAAATGGGTTGTTTTTTGATTAGGGTCCAAATGAACCAGTTTCTTCATGGAATAAAGGCATACTAAAATTTTGCTTTATTCTGTAATATGTTGCTTTTAGACGCTACGAAAAAAGAAAACCATGTTTTACGGGCCTGACCCGCGAGCGAGCGGATCTTTCGAGTTTTTTTCTTTTCTGGAGCTCCAAAAATTGCCGAAAATAGCCCGAAAATCTGAAAAAATCAAGAGAAAACAATTTAAAAAAATGTACAAACAAATTTTCTAATAAAACACATTGCCAAATTGTAAATTTGGCTAAAAAAAGGCTGGATTTTACGTATTTTGGAAAAAAAACTATTTAAAACAAAAATTCTGCAAAAAACTGAAAAATTCAGGTTGGTTCGTTTTATTTTCGTCGCCTTAGGGTGAAAAACATCCCTAAGATATTGTGTGTCCGTACACACACACACAAAAGATGAAAAGAATTCAAAAGGCACTGAGCTAATGTTCAGTTCTAATTATTGTTTCTGGAAACAAACTAAAAGATTTGAAATTTAATTTCAAAGTCCAATTTGCATCAGAGTGCTCTGTTCACTTTCTCGTCTCTCGTCTCTCCGGTCGTCGCTCCTCTCCAGCTCTCCTCGCCCTCTTTCTCTTTTTTTCCTCTTCTCTTCAATCACCAATTGAAAGATAGTTTTCCTAGAAAGATGAGCTGGATATAAAATTGCAAAACAATCTTACAGGCAAATTTTTTATATATCTTGTGAAGAAAGGCAATTCAAATAAATGACTATTTTGAAAGCATTTACAAAATTTGAAGTTAAAGTAAAGTTGACCAGCCCGTGTTACACAGGAATGGAGTGACCATCTCTCTTTTGAAGCGCTGGGTCAGACGTCACCATATAATGTTGCGGTAGGGAGGGTCCACTGCCACACTTTACAGCAAGTCTGTTATCTTTCCACCAACTTTGATTAATGCCAGTACCCATTTAACTGGGTAGAGTGGAGTAAACGAGGTAAAGCGCCTTAATCAAGGTGGCAACATTTGGCAGCAGTGGATCAAACTCAATCCTTTGCGTTTGGGTCGGGCGCTTTATCCCAATGTGCCCTCAAATTTACACCCAGAAATGTTAATGGCCAAACCAAAATTGCATCCAATTCATTCTTTACTGGTTTAATTTTTTTGGGGAAACCAATGCTGCTCGCACTCTAATTATGAACTGCACGGATGCGGCTGTAGCTTGTTTATCTATTACAAACAATGATATGGCCCGGTTGGATCTATAGCTTTTAATATTGGGTCTGCATGTCCCAAAAGTTGACATGACAATTAAATTAACTATAATTTCTATATTTAAAATGATTAAGTAAAATTAAAAAAAAAAATTTCTTTGTTAAATTTATTGCCCCATTGTTATATAAAAAAGTAAGTACGGAAATAATCATGTGCATCTTTTAAGGTTTGCCTGACAGGACAGTGTATGTCATCTACCTATGTGGCTATATGCCAAGGTACACCAATTCCACCAGGGCCTATAAATTTTTGAGGCAAGATACTTCAGAATTAAGGATTCATTGGGGGAGACAATACAAGAAGGAGATAGAAAATGGAAGTAATAGATTTATTTCATTTTAAACCATAGAGGCTGCTATATAAATATATATCCAGCCAACAAAAAATATAGCATGGCGGGTCTTTTTAAAAAGTGCAGGAAATGTTATTACATAACATTCTTAATTGACAACAACAACAACCACTAATTCAGTGAAGAAACTCAAAAATAGAGTAATTTGAGTGGTGGATCCAGGTTAACCAAAGCAGGGATGCAAGCAGAGTATAATTGGTTATCAACCAACCTGTTTAAACCAGGTCTCTTAGCGTCTATGAGATTTTGGCCCAAATTATGCTTCAGGAGCATATGCTCCTGGACCATGATGTCCTGGAGCATACATAAGCTGAAAAAATTTTTAATCAAATTATGATCTAGGAGCATATTTGACTTATAATATGCTGAGAATATTTTAACTATTATGTTCCAGGCGCATATTTGAATGCAAAGCCACAGGAGCATATGGTAAATATGCTTCTGGAGCAGGGATAAAATATCTGTCAAATACTACGCCAGGAGCATACTTCCATATGGCCCTAGAAAATGTGCATTCAAATTTGACCTTTGAATATGTCTCCAGGATTAGTACGCTCCAGTTACACTAATGGGGTCCTGGGCATGTGCTCTGGGAGCATAATTTTGGGCCAAAATGCATAGAAGCATTTTCTAAACTCTTTCCTGGAGGTAGGCAATCCGTGTATACCGTTATTTATGCTGGTTAATTTGATAATTCTGAGTTTTGAGTGACATGAGTGTGTTTGCCTGATAAACACATGTTGTAACTTTTCTTGATGGGAGAGCCCCCCCTGCGGGTTCGGGGTTTCGAATTGGCCCGATTTGTGTTCCCCTGGCAGGTCGTAAAAGGCGACTAATGGGGCCCCCTGCGGGTTCGGGGTAAGAATTGGCCCGATGTGTTCCTGCACTGTCGTAAATAAAGGGTGACTAAAAGGGGAACTCGTCTGTGCTTTGAACAGGACGGGGTGGTATTAAAATTTAGGATATATTATAAATGGATGATATCGACGTGTTATTGTATTGTTAAGCTGTTCTGTTGTATACTCGTTTAAGTACAGGTAGCTTAAAATCAATTAACATTAAAAACAAACAAGTTATCAATACATTTGTACATAGTAAGGACCACCTATTTTTTTTTGTAATAGTAAATAGTAGCATTGTATTAGGGTTTTGTACTGTATAATGTTGATGTACATTTAAAAATCTATCAGTTTGGTCATAATGCCAAGTGTATTGGAGCCATTTATAAAAATGTACATTGTATGGACCATCATTTGGTCTGTAAAGGGGGATTAATGTTTGCATGTTCTGATGTGAGTGTAGATTAATATGTATTTGAAGTTTGAAGTTTGGCTATGGTACCAGGGATGAGTGATGACCCTGTGTCAGGGTCTATGATGTGTATAGTATAAATTTATCAGTATATTCTTTTGAACTTGTTTGTATTGATGCCTGTGTTTTCTAAGTGGATCTTTGCAATTAGTTGGTGTATCTTCTGGTTTTTTATAAAGGGATAGGTGATGCTCTGGTTCTTCACTGTATGATGTGACCTTTTGTAAGTGTAATTGTAATTTGAATTGAATGAAGTTTTAATATGCGTTGTTTTATATTTAATGTAAATGACAAATGTAAGACACGATCTAACACAATTGTGTTTAGTTGTCGTTAAATTTAATACTCAATCACTGCCGTGTGGGAGGAGCGTTGGTCTGGTGGTTAGGGGGCTTGACTGGCGCAAATATACCAAATCAAAAAATCCCGGGTTCGAATCACGGTGGGGTTCACTTGATGGGTGGGATTCACTAGGGTGCTCAATCTGGATTTAATCTGTAACGAGCCTATTGATTAAATTAAGAATACCGTAACACTCCATGGTTCATTGGAATGGGCAAATGAATCACGAAGCATCCCGTACTTCGGATGGGGACGTTAAGCGGTTGGTCCCGTGTACAGGAGAGTCACAACTGTACGGTACATCGCAGTCAGTGGCGAATAAGAGTAGGTGTAAACCCCTGACTGTTCCCCAATCCGCCCCCAGCTTAAAAAAACGCGGGCCATGTTAGGAGCCGCCGTATCATAAGATCACGCGGCCCCGGATCCGCTTACACAGTTGAACAAATCTTCCGACACCACCACAAGCCATTACGGAATGACTTGTTGGCACGAACGAACGAACGAACTTTCCTTGCACCCGTGCTCTGTCAATCCCTGGATCTGCCACTAATTTTAGGTGATTCTTAAACCAATGGGTTTCCCCCAGCTCTTCAAAATGTGGTTATTTACAAAAAATATTGCTCTCTCTTCCTCTCTCCCGGAAAGTATAATTTCCTAAATTGCCTGCCTGAAGGTACGCCTTGTGAAATGTATTATTATTATTTTTGCCAGTCTTAACATGTAGTGGTTTCAGTCTAGAAGGGTCAAAGGTTATATATTTGGTATGATACCACTGGTATGAAAATATAATGCAAAGAATGATGAAGCTTTTATCTGTTGACCAACATATTTAAATCCATGTTGGTGTCAGAACATGTGCCCAGAAAAAAAATTTTTGCGGGACTCTGTTATACGTAAATTAAACATGGGGAGGTAAGGTATTGAGCAGGGTTGGCGGTGTCCCCCCCCCCCTGTTAAAAACTACCTTTACATGATGACTCTGAATTTTTGCAAATATTTTTTAAAGCGGAAGAGATACTTTAAAAAATGGGCACTTAAAGCAATTAGCAGTGTATTACTGATATGAAATATCAACAAAAAATCTCAAAATCATATTTTGGTATTTTTATTACGGAAATGGATGTGGTAACATAAACTGCAAGTGGTTGGCCTTGAAAATTGGTGTATTAAAGACAAGGCAGTATTTTTTATCCGATTCCTGTAATTTAGTATAGGCACGTTATAAAAAAATTACAACTTGTGAGATATAAATATATAAAAAAAAAACGAGCCCTTTCCCTGTGACATATTCCAGGTTTTTAAAGGAAGCGTGATATTGTGCAACAGGACGTACAATTGAACTCAAACACAAACATTTTTTATCTTTTTTTTATTCTGTACTGATTTAAAATACAATTCAGCTATTTAGGGGTAGATTTTAGAGGCCATCGCTGTGTCTTTTTGTGGTGGAGTTGGTACATTGAAAAAAATCCTCATACGCTTCATTTTTTTTTAAAAACTATTTGTTGGGTTGTTTTTTTTTCTGCAGTTGAAGAGTTTATATGGAATTGCACACACTTTCCTATTAAAAAAACTCAAAAAGCATTTCAATATTTTTTACTCCCTTCCCACATCGCTTTGCTTATCCCTGTTAATGTCGTGATAATAGATTTTCACTTACATGTCTTGATGAACTAATCTTCTGATCCATTTACAAGGTGTAATACTCATGGTCCCAAACTTGATTTCAATTCCAATTGCATCGTGTTTATTTGATAGATTCAGATTGAATAATGGTTGCTTCGAAACAATTGATATTCCAGTTATTAATTTAAGTGGACATTAGCAGTTGTTTTTTTTTTAAACAAAAAGTTTTGTTCTGGTTTACTTATCTTCTGAAGATCATTTAATCAGACCAACCCGATTCCAGAAGAGCTTGACAAAAAATTGTCATAACTTTGAACCACCAAAAATACAAATTACACGAAACATTCTTGTTCAAGGAATGAGATTATTCAGGCGCGGTTCCAGGAGGGGCAGAGGGGGCACGCGCCTCCAGTAATTCTGCAAAATTCTTGAAAATCAGCCATTTTGGAAGCTTTGGACAAGTTACAGCTCTTCAGCCCGTTAATTTTTTGAGGTTTAGTTTTTCAAATCTGGATCCGCCATAGACCAATCAACATTTCTTTTCAGAGCGTGCATAATTTTTACGAAAGAAAAAAAAACTTTGAATTCCGATTTTTATTGACACACACGTAGTAGAGAAAGATTCATTTTCGTGGGTTTAAAGCAATATGAGCACATTTTTTTGAAGAGCGCCCTCAATTTTTCAAAAATTTTGAGATTCTTACACGGTTTGCATTGGTAACGGGCTAGTAACTAGACCTGTAATGGGTTGAGCTCGAAAATGTCTCTGTGTCACAAACGAAGGAGGATTTTGTAATTAAAATAATGTCGGGATCCCGATAATAATTACGGCTCTGGAGGAAGGGAAACGGCTTCCAATGGGAACAGCCGGGGAAATAGGCACATGTACCTAGGTACGCGCTCATCCCATTAGTTGTTTATGGTTCAGGCAAGTCAAGTTAGAGGTTATTTTTCTCGAGGTTGGGCACTATTTCATCATGGCATGGGACATATAAAGTAGCATTTACAGCTCCGGCGTTAAGTCAATATCTGGGACTACTTATAAATTATAAAAATCACTTATGTTATGTGATAATAAGCATTTTTTAGCATTCTCGTTGCAAATGGTATAGTTGCGAGAAATTACCAAAAACCCTCCTGCACAAAATTATCAAATTGTGAAAATTGGGGGCGCTCTTCAAAAAAAATGTCGCTAATATTGCTTTTGTAATAGCTGTGATCATTTTTGGTCCACCCCCCTAATTAAAATATATACAAGTGATTAACTCCTAAATACTGCACTTTAGGGGAAATAGGTGATCTAAAGTGCTGCAAAGTGAAGTTTTTAATCAAAAAAAGAAAACAACTAGAAACAAAACAAATCAAAAAAAGCACAGTGTAAATATTTTTCTATTCACAATCAATAATAATTTATGAAAGGAGGCGAGGAGGAGAGGAACCTCATGACCCTCCCTCACTTCTTACCCCCCTTCACACCCGTACCCTTGTTAATAACCACAATATTCAGCACTTTAAGCTTTATTGTTGCAGTGTTAGCTTGGAATTGCATTCCATAAGAGAAAATTTCAAATACAAGCGCCACACACAGGTACTGAAGTGTGTGAATTTTATATAGATCCCCAAGATCTAGCAGGCACGTCACAGGGGGGGGCAGTGGTGGGCTCAAGCTGCCAGAGTTTTGGGGGGTTGGAGCCGGGTAAATGTGAAAAATTAATTGAGTTTGGGCACATTTCAGCTGCTCAGCCCCCGGGGTTGATATGGTTGATGGCCCACCTCTTGTCTAAGTATTTTAGCCACAGTTTTGAATGAGAGTTAATGGTACATCTCTCAACAACTTGGTTGACAAGACAAACAACACTGACAATTTATCAGTGCAAGCTTTCAAAATGCTTGGTGAAATAATAGCCTGAGCAGTGGCTAAAAAGTTGTGTATATATTTGACATGTACAAATAATACATGAATGGTTAGAGGAAAAAGAGGACACCATAATTTTCCTTTGATGCACTGGCTACGGGGCCTATCAACATGAACCCAAAAGGGTGAGGGCCCGGTGGTGATAGGCCCATGGCCAGTACCAATTTGGTCCCATTTCCCCGATATAAACACCATGTGTATTGTTTTATTACATCTCACTGTGACCTTGGGGATGAGAGCTTTGTGGTAGGGAAATAGTCCAAATTTATTTCATTCGGGAATTAGCATATGCGTAATAGGAAATAGCCCAATGAACTGGCATGATTTTGTTCCCCAAGAATTATGAACGAGGTTTGTAATAACATAAATTAAGTCACCAAAACATCAAGGAAGCATGAAGAATTTGTCTAACTAATCCAAGGAAATTGAAGTTATTCCAAAGGAGGGGGAAAAAAACACACCGACAACATGGAATAGGAAAAAACGCTGGGGGCAGGTGCGGAGGAGGAGGGCCGGACAAGCACAAAAGAAACGGCCGGGCAAAACCAGGTTTGGTATTAGAAGGGTGTATTGTTGCAAAACATTCTATTTATGTGATAATTAAAACGTTGGCGTATGCAGTAATGTTTATCACGGAACAGTGTATTGCTAGGCATAACATTTGGCAGACTTGTAGACCCGTACCGTACCATTACCCATATCTCGGACCAATACCCCTTACCAATGACTTATCACATGCTCGGACTCGGGACCCCGGAACCTACCCATGGGCTTGGACCCGTACTCGTACCTGTACCCATGGTCTTGGACACGGACCCGTACCCGGACCCGTACCCATGCCCATGACACTGTACCCGTCCCCGTACCCATGGTCTTGGGACCCGGACCCGTACTCGTACCCACGGTCTCGGACCCGTGACCGATAACCATGGTCTCAGACCCGTACCCGTCCCATACCCATGGTATTGTAACCATTACCAGTTTTCCATGTTGTGGTTGCCATTACTCTTACCTGTTACCCTAGTAAATGTAAAAAAACAAAAACTAATGGCCCGGTTTCTTGTTTTAATGGATATTAATGGAGTTTAATTTTGTTTTTGCAACAAAAAAAGGGATTTTACACATCAGGTGCCCCTAAAAAATTAAAAAAATATTTTTGCACTGAAGGTTTGTTAAGATCCCCATCTGGAAGGACTAAGCAGAGAATTAGTTCGTTGGTACAAAAAACAATGAAAGTTCAAATTTTGTACTTTGAAGCACCAAATAGCACAATAGAAAGTGTAAGGAAAACAGATATAAGTAAACTCTAATGTACCTTTTTGTTTTCATTTTCACCTTTGAGACTTACATTTCTGTAAGCCAACAAAACAAAATCAAAATATGTAGTCGTGCTGCAACCTTTAATGTATACATCCCCAAAACTATTTTCAGTCTATCTACCGTTTGGTCACATAATTATACAGATACACCATGGATCATTTAAGTATGCCCTATGCAGTACTATCACCACAGAGGTATGCCTGCATTGCTTTCACAATTATTTGCAACTAGTTCGAGTCATTATTGAAATGACTTTACCCATAGGGGATCCCTTACATTACTGTCAACAACTAATTGGATCGTGAAATTTCTTGAAAGTACTGATTTTCTTCACTTTTTTTTTTGTCCACGTTTTTCGTTGTCTAAATATACTTATAAGGATTCCACAGACTTATCCTACATTTTTTTAGCGATTCCGGCAATTTCAAATCACTATTGACTCTTTCAGGTGGCTCACTGTAGTGTCTTTAAGTTTTGAAACTCTTGCACTTATATTTTATCATACCATCATGTAGATTCCTCGATTTCATTGGATAATCGCATCAATTTACTGACTAGATACATCCCATATCACCCCCTCAGAGCGCGTCTCAATGTCCGTAGATCATGTCAGTAATAAACTGCGCATGCGGTGAACCCTGCATCTAACAAAAATCCGAAAATTAGGCGTTCATTTTTGACGTAAATCACATGCCTCTAATTTGGCGATTTGTAGGCAAGTTGAACCAGTTGGAACAAGATTCTCAGCATATCATCTCACAATACTAAAAGAGCTTTTAAATACCACAATAATTTTTTGTTTGTGAATCAGAAAAATATGATTTAGGGCTTTTTACTTTCAAAGATTCTTGTCGCTGAAAATTCGTTACCCTTGCACTATTTAAAAACAATATGCTACAGTCAATTACCGTAGAGTATTGTGTTTGAATACCCATATATTTATTTAGGTCATGTGTTTGTGCTTTGGGGCCGCCAGCATAGCTGGCAGGACCACTTAGCAATCCGGGCGTGTGTTGTGGGGTGTGGAGGTGTGGGATGTGGTGGTGTCCAATTGTAAGTTTTTTTTTAAATTGCCTCAATTGAAAAGTACTTCAATTGGAACCAAATTCTGTCATAGGTGCCACAAATGGGATCCGTCATATGTGATGAGGTCAAAGGTCATGTTGAAAGGTCAAAGGTCATGTGAGGGCAAGTTGAAAAATGGCTTATTATAAAAATGTAAAATTCATCGAAATTGAAAACTGAAGAAGTTCAAGTGGAACCAAACTTTTGTCAATAGGGGCACCATGCGATCATCATTGTGATGAGATCAAAGGTCACGTGCAGGGTCAAAGGGGTCATGGGGCGTCACACAGCTTATATTCTTGGGAAATATAGCAAGCAACGAAAGCGAAAGAAAGCTGGAGAAAACCAGGCGACATTCTAGTTACTGGTTCTGTTTGGGTTTGATAAAATCGTTATTAGGTGAAGTTTTGTGGTGATAAACCGGATTATATATAGTCTCGGTATTAATGTTCTTGGGCCGAGAAGCTCGAGCCCTGCGCCTGATACAGACTCCACCCTGGATAGATATAATCCGTATCACCCCAAATTCAAAAATAATTAACTAAGAGTACAAGGTTAATACTCAAAGTAATTTTACCCGTACCAAAAGACTCGTATCCATACCCATGACCCAGGCAGTGTACCCGTACCCGTACCAATGGGTAGAGTTAGTAAGCGGGTCCCGTTACCCATAACCACAGGGCTGGACCGTACCAGTACCCATACCCATGACTTTGTCCAAGTTGGGAACCCGTACCCATACCCGTACCCGTGGTCTGGGACTGTACTCGTACCAGTACACACGTGGTCTAGGACCTCCGTCCAGTTACCCATACCCATGGTCTCAGACCGTACCCATTTACCCTACCCATGATCCGTACCCACACTACAAGGTCGGCCATTTGGGTTTCCTCCTTTTAAATTATAGGCACATAGAGGGTCAATACAGCCACCAAGAAACATGTGTATGCCCAGCTAAGGATGAAATTGCCAAAATATGCCAAAAACCATGACTAGTGGATGTGTGAGGTTTTGTCAGAAGAATGCATTGTTAAACTCCTTATGGTGG
Source organism: Ophioderma brevispina (assembly GCA_023653785.1). NCBI lineage: Eukaryota > Metazoa > Echinodermata > Ophiuroidea > Amphilepidida > Ophiodermatidae > Ophioderma > Ophioderma brevispina. The sequence continues at coordinate 58,887 of JAMKCH010008597.1, forward strand.
TAAATACTGAGATGGGTGAGTTTATGGGATGCACTTGGTCAATAGTTAATTTAATGAAATAATTGTCCCTCAATAAAAACCATTGCATATACATCTAAAGCAAGATTATTTGATGTTTGTGAGTCCAAAAACAACCAGTGTTGATCTTGGCATTTACGAAAGCGTGCCTTAGTTATACGTTTATCAAAGTCAGGAAATTAAATCATAAGTGACATTCTTATTGCGCTGATCCATTATTCTACTGTACTAACAACAAGATAGGAGCAGTGGTGGCGCCAGATTCTCTTTTTGGGGGGGGACAAACATGAGGGCAATTTTTGGTGGGGTCAGGCAAAAGAGAAATATTTTGGGGGAAAAAATCAAAAAGATGGAGATTTTTAACAATTTTGGTCCCAAATCACTTATTTTGCAAACATTTTGCATTTTGTTGTCACCAAATAAACGTTTTTGGCCCAAATGAGATTTTTCTTTTGCTGCCCCCCCATGCAACCTCGGGCACACCACCATTGTAGTTAAAATGAAATCAGGATGATGAGACAATTCATCCATTCACAGCTTTTACAATTAACAAGGTGCGATAGGGATGCCTGAGGAATACCAAAATACACATTCTTATATTTAGAACTTTAGCCCTGCTTGGCTCAGATGAGTCAGAAGTACCAGATACCATTAATAATAACAGCCAAGCAAAATATCATAAATGACCACTTTCAAAATGAAATCACCGTGTAGTTTTTACCCCCCCCCCCCCCCCCTGCCTTACGTGTTCAGCACATGTTTTGCTTTTTTTGGTTATGCCACAAAGTATACGGTATAATTGAAATGGGGTTTAAGGGGAATAAATGATAACTCTCATGTGTTGGTAGAAAAATGGCAATTTTTTCGTGCACGGACATGTTATTTAAAAAACATGCGCATTTGTGGAAAAAAGGAAAGAAATAGTATGGTTATAGATTTTACAGTTATATTACAAAATGCTTAATTGTAAACCCTTAGATCAGGTCAGGCAGATCCATTGTGGGTCCTGGTACTGGTATCCTGGAAACCGTTACTAGCTGTCCCAGGGCCGAGTTTTTGGTGGCTAAACTGTCACCCCATCGGGTTTCTAAAGAAACTGATGAGGAGGAAGGTAGTGGTACACTGGTAGAATGAAAACGATCTACCTACAAGGCATCAGCTCTGGAGAAATGGCGGCCATCCTCACATGCTGCCTGTGGGCATGGGGGCTTGGTTGTTCAAAGCTAGGCCACCACGAAAACTGTAGAGTTGGCGTCAGAAAGGGCTCCGGTCATTATCTTGCTCCATAAATCCCTTACACAGAAGTATGCGAGTGTAAGGTCAATCCGGCCACCCGGATTTAAAACTTTGCTTTAACTAACTAACTACTCATTCAACAGTAAGAGACACTGGCACATTTGAAAAATAGTGTGGCCCTCAATATTTTTTCAAATCAATATTTTTACATGGTTTTGTAAGGCTTTTAATACAAAAGCCCTCACCTCACCCGAAATGATTTAAGACCAATCAAGCTTCCTTATGGGTAAACAGGAACCATTTTATAATTTAACATCGCCGCGACTTTAAATTCAGCAGAACACGAAACTGGCGTTTCAACACGAACACACTCACGCCGTATGCATGTTTCCCACACAATGCACACTGTTTGATCGGTCTATAACCTTTGGTGGTTTTAATATCAGGAGTACGAGGCAAAATATTCATGTAATATACACTTTGTTGATATAAAGTTATGGAAAACTTCAGTTTGCCTACAAATTAACTGGAGGGTCTTTAAATAAATTATATATAATATTATAAAATATCTTTAATCCTCATATCAATTTCCCTATCTAATTTGGGGTATGTTGTTATTTTTATGTGTAAAATATATCTCCTTTCTTCCACTGGCCTAGACTATCAGTTGAGAGCACATTGACGAATTTCATATTTTGTGAAATGTGCAAGTGCCGCTTTAAAGAAACTTTCAACCAAATGCAGCTCTTGTTGGTATATTTTAGATAACAATCTCTGCTATGCAATGTTTTTTACAATTTTCTATAGGCCTAATAATTCAGATTTTAGATATTTGTACACTTTGCAAAATTCCATTCTAACAATAAACAAGTTTAAAAAACCCTGCTAATCTTTTTTCAGAGTGTGCTTATTTACAAACAACACTCTTAAAGATATACACAAGTTGTGTCAGGGCCTAAGGGTAAAATTTTGCACAGCTTTTGGTCGAAATACACAGTCTTGCATGGGTTCTTTTGAGCAAAATATTTTGAATTTGACGTATATGCATGAAGTGGGGCGTAGCGTTTTTCCCAGCAACTCCTGATTCGCAACATAGCACCTCAGTACTCATCCGCTAAACTGGGTTTCTATCAACATGTGGTACTGATTTAAATGGTTTTATGCACTCGGTATCCTGGTAAATGTATAACCATATTTGTTTCAAGTGTGCAGTAAGATTTCTAATCCATTCAAGTGAGAGCCATTTGCACCGACTTAATAATTTGGCTGGCAAATTTGAAATTAGTTTCTTGGAAGAATTTAAAAACGGTGTTTGAAGTTATTTTGATTTAGATTCAGATTAAAATTTTGATATTATGGCCCATTTATTGAGTGTGATATTATTTAGATTAAAATTTTGACATTGATGCCTTTATTGAGTAATAATATTTCCTTGGTCTTCCAAGGTTAATGACAAGAGTATGGCCTGGTCTTGTATCCTCAAAACGTACTTGAAAATGTTAAACATGAGCAATGTGAAGATTCCCATGAGATGCAAGCATTAACTTTAAAAAGTTGCCTAGGTATAGGTAGACAAACTTGGTATATTTCAATATTTTGGTTTTTTATCACTCAAGGGAATTGCTGTATAAAATTTATAACTAACCCTGTTGCTGGCAATTATACCTGATAATGGTGTGCTAAATTCACAACTTTGATTTGAAATTTATTATTATGGTGGAAATTGTTTGTTGCGCTTATGAAAACTTTGTGTTTGTGCCACCGCCATGTGCATTCGGCACACACGGATGGAATTGAACTGCTTGTTTCTGGAACCGTGTGGCAGGATGCTTTAAATTTATTCCTGAGCTGTTTTCAGTTGAACAAAATATACAGAATCATACTGCTGTTGTCAATTTGATGAGAAAAATAAACAAATTGAATTATAATTTTGCAAAAGAGAAAAGAAAACAAGTCATAGGTAGATGTATTTGATATTATACTATAACTGGCTGAAAGCAAAGAAAGATGGTCTATTTTGTATTTATAACTGAAATAAAATTGAATTAATTGTTGTCCTTAAAATGTTTCATGTGGATTATAAGT
>JAMKCH010008598.1:0-30378 GCA_023653785.1 Ophioderma brevispina
AGATGACGCCAAGGTTCCGTGCTTCAGCAGAATCGCCAATGATCATAGTTGGCTGAGAGTTGCTAGCCGATGTGTTAACATGAGAGTGAAAGTACAACATCTCTGTCTTCTTGTCATTTAATATCAGCTTGTTGGATTTACACCAGGATCTGATGTCTGCAATGCATGTTTCACTCTTTTTTATGGCTGCTTCACGAACCCGAGGGTGGAAAGTCAGGTAGAGCTGGGTGTCATCAGCGTAAACAACAGATTGAATACCATGGGCAGCGATGATATCCTGTAATGGGGCACTGAACAAGATGAAGTCAATAGGTCCAGTAACAGAGCCCTGTGGGACAATCTCCCGCCACAGGATCTGACGAAGCACCTCTGACTGATATAGATTGAGTTTGGCCATCTAGGTATGACGAGAACCAACTTAATGCTTTTCCAGTTATGCCATACCGTTCAATTAGACGGGTTAGGATCTGTTTGTCGTCTATGGTGTCGAAGGCGGCGCTGAAGTCCAGTAACACTAGCACAGCCTCTTTTGTTTATCAAGAGCAGTCAAGATGTCATTCTGCACCCGTAACAGAGAGTCTCACTACTGTGATATTGCAGGTATGCCGACTGCATCGGAACATGGAGATCATTATCGATGAGTTAATTCTGCAACTGATTCACTGCTACTATTTCAATCACCTTTCCGAGAAATGCAGATTGGATATAGGGCGATAATTTGAGAGGCTGTTGAAGTTCCAATCCATATTTCTTCAGCAGCGGGATGACAAATGCATGCTTGAGAGCTTGGGCAAATATGCCCGAAGACAAGAAAAAAGTTGGCAATCCTTGTTATGACTGGTAACAGATCATCTAGACATAGTTTTAAGAGGCCAGTTGGTAAAGGGTCTAAGGTGCAGGACTTGATCGAGGCAGATTTCATGGATTTCAAGAACTCCTCTTCAGACACTGTAGAAAAGTAGCTGAAGGTGCTTTGGCATGACTGTTAGTTCAACGGACATAGAGGCAGTAGTATCATGTAGACTGTTACGCAGCTTCTTGATCTTCTTGTAAAAAAAAATCTGCAAAATTGTCAGCAAAATCTTTTGGATATTCATGGGTAGGTAGCGATTGTTCCACTATGGGAGATGTTAAATTACTGACTACACGGAAAAGGTCGTCCCGTTGATCACATGTAGTAATCTGGTTGTTATGATACTCTGTCTTGGCTTTAGAAAGAATAGAGTTGTATTAAGAACACTGATCTTTGTCAGCCTCTTTGCATACTGTGAGCCCAGTTTGTTAAACTCTTCTTCTTCTTCCTGTAGAATACATTCCTCTGAATAGAGTAAAGTCGTATTGTGGACACAGCAAGCAGCTATACATGGTGACGTGTATACAAGAATGTACAGGTGCGTAGATCACTGAGCTCCTTATCAGTGGTGCAGTTGTGCAAGTAAAAAAATCCACAGGCAAACTAGCCACGTAGTGTCAGTGGATGCAGTCTGGTCTTACACTGCTCGAAGGTTGCCCTGATGACACTACGCTAGTAGGAAGTTGGTTCCATAGAGGAATGACACTAGGGAAAAACGACTGTTGGTAGGCAGTGATGCGGCAGTGAGGTTGTCGGTATTGCATGGCATGTCCCCTGGTGGCTTGAGTTGATTGGTAGAAATACGGATGTCCAGATTGAATGGTGACGAGACCGTAGACTATGCGATACATCATGGTGACCTTGTTGTGTGCACGTCTTTCATGTAGAGTCATCCACTGCAGGTCTTGTAGCATCTTGGTAACACTATATCGCTGGTCGAAGTCCGCTTTCACAAATCTGGCTGCTCTACGTTGTACCATACTAACTCTATTCACAAGATCTTTAGTGTGAGGGTCCCAGACAGACGATGCGTAATCTAATGTTGGACGGTGAAGTAAGCCTGTTCTTTGATCTTTGGAGGGCATTTACTGATGTTTCTGCGGAGGAATCCAAGAGTTTGATTTGCCTTCTGGTAATATTATTAACATAGGCTTTCCAGCTCAAGGATCCCTGAATCGTCACGCCAAGATATTTTGGGTATTAATGATCTTTTTCTTGTTGGTGATTCTGAGGACTTCACATTTGTCTGGATTGAAAGCCATCTGCCAAGTCTTCTCCCAAATTTGAAGCTGGTCGAGGTCGTCTTGGAGCGCAGAAGCATCGTTGATGGAATGGATGGGTCTGTAGAGTAGTGCATCAACAGCAAAAAGGCGAATGTTGGACTTTACCGCATCAGGAAGGTCGTTGATGAAAACAAGAAAAAGTAAGGGACGCCTGATGTTACATGTGAAGTGCATCCATGATAGAAGGTTGTCTCTTACGCCGACGTGCTGTAACTTAAGCAGGAGTCGCTCATGAGGCACACGGTCGAAGGCTTTCGAGAAGTCCAGTAAGATAGCATCAATTTGGTCTTTGTCCAAGCGGACAAGGAATGGGACAAGACAAAAGTTGTTGTTTGCCAATTGTCATCACATCGCCGTAGGACAAATTCCTTTTCATTCATAACCGTTTCTCTCCAAACAACCATAGTTTTCAAAATATGGCCTGCTTTGAGAACAGTTCATTTCACCACCATGGGTTACTTTGGGGACAGCTTCCCCTATTACACCCATACCCAAGATTGATCCATCTTTAAAAGCAACATGCATGTCTGTATGCCCCATATGCATTATTTTAGTATGACAAGCCACATAGGTGTAAGATAATAAAATTCTTATGATTGCAATTGCCCTTGGCATGAAGCATTTCCTCCTCTTTGCCAAATTTCACCGAATAATATTAACCATTTAGCCTGTCTTACTCGCATCATCTAGGGATCATTATAATAATTGTATAATTTGTTGAATCAACTGTTAAAGGGCTCCTAAAGTCAACTAACTCCCTCAAGAACGCTAAAACATGTTTGAATTTAACATAAACTGTTGAACCTGAAGTCAGTTACCTTTAAGGCTCGCAGTCATCCAAATCTAAGATAAATGCAATATTAATAATTAATTAATGCAATGGCTGAGACGGAGTGCAAGAAAATCTGAAGTTAAATACCTCTAGGATTGGCTGAACTAAATTAAATGAAAATACAATTAATATTGTGCTATTGCCAGGGCCATAAACATTTGATAAATGCTGTAATTAATCAGAGAGCATAAACGGCAGAGCCTGAAGTCAGTTACTTTTGGTCGCTCACATCCGTTATCCGTAAAGATAAAATTGCCATATTAATGAAGAACCAAAATAAATGCCACAATAAATGCCATGAGCTGCCTTTTTGGCTAAGAAATATGAAAGATAAAACTGGTGCATTCCTACCCTCTATAACAAAGGGGGAGGAGGGTGGGGAAACAATTTATTGTCAATAAACCAAACCATGACCTTCTCCTACTCAGATCTGATGCTATGTGACGACGGATGCGAAACGCCAAAGCCCGGAGAAAAAGCCGAACGCCATTGGTCCAAACGACCGTAAGCCAACGAGACGTGATTGGACGTGGCTGGTCTATGCAAGTAGCAAAACACTGACCGAGACCAATGAGCCATTTAACCCATTCTCTGCAATGACAAATCCGTTTTTCCTCCGAATAAAATCTTCATAAAACGTTATTATCCCAAGTCTTCGGGCCAATATCTTAATGGGAGAAGTTATAAACTCTGAGATTAACCGAGAAGAATTTTCAAGGGTCTGCAACTGTTTCTTCCTCCATGTTGAACGTTTTAATTGGGGAGGAGCGTTGAAGTAGGAGAGCAATATCCGAACCACGGTGATACTTGAGGCTGAGTTACTACGTCTGCTTTTAATGGACGAGTCTGTAGGCAGCAGCTTCAGCCAGTGGTGATGAACTGAGGTTGGACAAAGAGTTAAATTGGTGTTTCAGTTCGTTATGAAAGTCGGCTGGAATGCTGAAAATTTGGCCATTCACATGAAGAGCAAATCCAGTTGACGTTTGATTGCCTGTTTATCTATCGTAAGAGAGAGACATGGCCCATGCAATCAGCGTGAAACCATTTGTCCCGTCAGCTATCACAGGCCAACTACTGCCTCCGTGTTACCGACCAACGGAACAGCTTTATTGCATACACCGCAGGGGTATTTCGGGGTAATGGGCCGGCTTAAGTTCTGTGTCGCAAGATTGCACTATAAGCAAGATGCATAGGTATAAATAAAGCCAGTTTTCAGTTTCTTACTTCTATCGTTAGTTGGAACATGAAGCCCCTTGTGAAGTGAAGGGTTGAGGCTTATATTGGATAATCTTGAATACTTGATAATAAATGAATGCTTGAGATACTAGTGAAATTGTAGTGATTTTGTATAGCAAGGCTAACAGCTGGATACCAAACACTAATGATGGAAGAATCAGTAAGTCTATAAAGCGTGGCTGTTGTTCATGGTGATGTAAAAATTACTGGCAAACAAAGGTCATACCAACAAACTCCGCGCATCCAGCCGACGCCGTTCCTTCTCAGCACTAAAGCATCTGAATCCACGGTACATTGAGGACCAGATCTCCAGATCGATTAATGAGTGGAGCAGTCATCAATGGTCTCAGATAAGATGTGACTATATTCATAACTAGAGAGATCACAGTCCAGCATCGAAGGCAAACGAATATTGCATGATCGTATATCAGAGGAAAATGTCCTCTTTTGTGTTGCGAATTATCCGATTCTGCATGGTTTATAAGCTGTGCAGGTCGGTTGAGTGTTGATGAATCACTTGACAGCGTAGTGGTCAGACGGCAGTGGGGGTGGTGACTATTATTTTAAAATTGGCTCACAAAATGTCTTGTATCCAAGTATTAGTAGATCCATAGTGTGGGTTTCCCGTTGTGAGTTGGGCCAACAACTACTAGTTGTTTCAAGTCATTCAGATCTAGAATATTGAGGAATTAGTTGAGCCTCATGGTCATCAGCAGCGTCAACATGTACATTAAAGTCTCCATTTAGGAGCAAATGGCCACAACCACATGTCAGAGTAGCATTGAAGAAGAGGAGAATTTATCTATAAACATTGATAAGGTGAATTTATTTTTCTTATCAGACTTGAGTTTGTAGATTAGAATAAATTGGAAGGAGGTAGAAGATGAAGATATTGTGACATTCATATCGTCGTGGTCACGACATAGTGTCGAATCTGATTTTTTGGTCAAATTGAGTTAATAGTTGATTCTGGTTGTATTTTATGTACTCTTTAATTGTACCCAAAAATAAAAGTGAAATTACATTTCCTAACCAAAATAGCAGCAGTCGAATAACACCCATTTGTATAAAACGGGTTTCACAAACAATCGAATACGTATTCGATAGCTTTGCGTGTCCAAATATCTCAAAGCACACAGATGAATTGCGAACGAATACGTATTCAACGGGAAAAAGATTGCTACTTCAGTGATCAAAATCGACAATAGGTCTGTCAAGATTAAGGCAATCGGTGAAATTTACATTTTAATTTTTGTGTTTTAATTATGTTACTTGTACTAATTGAAACCTACGGTCTGTGCGTCGTGAAAAAGAATTATCAATTTTTTATAGTTTTACATTTGTACAAATAAACCAAATTTATCACTTTTAGGTGGGGCATAGTGATATTTAACCCTCGTATTACCAAAGAGGAGGAGTTACCACCCCAGGTAAACTTTCCTCCGGTGCGCAAAAACGTTAAAAGCTTTCGTAAAAATCTTCCATATAATTATTTAACATCCTTCTGCTCATTTTGGCGAAACAAATGTGAAGGTAGCACCGTAGCTTCGAAGTCGATTGGTGAGGAGTGGTTCTGGTTCTATTACCTCTACTACCCATTATTGAAAATGCAGCATTCTGATTGGTCAGTTTACTGCCCATTATTCTGCAATAATGAGCCGCTAATGCATTTTCTTATCACCAATTTTGCCAACTTGTGAACTTTGACGTCATTGTGATGCCATACTAGGTTATATTGGAAGCAATAGAAAACGGAAGACCAACGCTATCAACTGGTACCAACATCGAAATGATCTATTGCTTTATAATAATGAATGTTTACCACCCCACCCCTTAGTAAACCGTGTTACAAAAATACACTTGGTAAACATATTGTGAAAGTTTGATTTTCTTTGATGTTAACTTGGATATTCTGCAAACTATATAATTACTAATACATCATTTAAAAAAAAACAACTCGCCTTTCAGGAACAAAGTGATATTTCAAGTTCTTTGGGAAGTTGTTTGTATAAGCGTTAGTGCCCTCGAAATCGTTTAGATTATGTTAGATTTTACTATTGATTAACGCACACCTGTGACGTCACATTATTGTTCTGTCGCTCCATTATTTTGCACGAATGGAGAGAAAGGAACAATAACTGTCCATTCGTAATGATAACTATCCATTCGTGCATTACGAATGGAGAGTTCTCATTACGAATGGAGAGTTATTGTTCCCCTTCTCCATTCATACAAAACAATGATTACATGCACACTATTCTTTCAAAGCACTTTACAGATATCAAAATTTGCAATCTGAAGAATGTATTTATTATAATTATAACCTCATTTAGTGATCATTCAAATCAACAACACATAAACCTTACAACACAACACTTCGCTGGTTCGCGACTATTGAACACGGTAAAATTACATTTTAATTTTACAATTTGTTCTGCAACTCGAGAAATTGCCCAATATTTCTTTTCTCAGTAATAGTTTGAAATTTTTGATTTTTACATCGCAACAATACCTTAGTTATTCATATTCACAAGTAAATCTTTCATAATTTGATTTTACATTGTCATGACACAAACATTTAGCTATCTTGTACACTTCTAATTTGTATTTCTTCGAATTATTTATCATGTCATTTTGTTACACTAATGGCTTTATTTTTTTTAGATTACAGCAATACCCATATCAAACACATTTACAGTACTTCCAAATTCATTTTGTTTTAACATTTCAGTGATACCCTCAAGTTACTACAGTATTAAAGTTCAGCTTCATATGACCACATGAATTTTTTTCTATCATGAATTTTTTTCAGTTTGACACAGCAATAACAACATTGCATTTTTTTTGTTTTCGCATAAAAGCAATTTATAATGCCAAGAAAAAAAAGTTTGGCTCAGAAGAACCGCGCGCATTTTTGTTTAAACTTGGTCCTTTAGCGCATTATTTTTTTTTTACGGTTTTCACTCCTTGAAAAATTTGTTTTGTAATTTCAGCAAAAAATGAAATAGGAAGAAAGTGGTGCCCAAAAAGCCCAATAAAAAATCTCGCCTTCGCATTAATCATTTTTCTAAAAAAAAGTGTCATTTTGCATTTGCATTTTCCACATTTCTTCTGAAACCCAACTTTTTTTTTTGGCCTGTCCAGACGTTTTCAACATTGCAAACTGCAAAAAAAGTACATTTTAATGTAAACTTTTCTGAAGATCCATATTTGAACAGAAGTGACCTTGTCATCTCAACGCAAGATCGAAAACCTATTTCATTTCAAAATGTTTAGCCACGATACATAAAACTGGCAGGTTCATAGTGGTATTTACACACAACACTCAAATGAAGCTCATTTACAAGGAAACATTGGCCACTACTTTACTTTTTTCAATACCTTTCCTTCACCTTTTACCGGAAAGGTTCACTTTTTGATTCTTATATTGAATGTAGGCAACATATAAATAATTTAAATTCATATTGTAATTAAAGATACGATGGGCTCACCTTTTTCTTACACCATGCCAATGATACAGACAATACTTTTTTAAGCAAGTATCTTTCATAATTTGATTTTACATGGGTCATGACACAAACATTTAGCTATCTTGTACACTTCTAATTTGTATTTCTTCGAATTATTTATCATTAATTTTTGTTACACTAATGCTTTATTTTTTTTAGATTGTGCCAAGCAATCACATATCAAACATCAAAACACATTTACAGTACTTCCAAATTCATTTTGTTTTAACATTTCAGTGAACCCTCAGTTCTAAACAGTATTAACGTTCCGCTTCATATGACCACATGACATTTTTTTTTCTAATCATTTGTTCAGTTTCGACCAGCAATAACACATTGCATTTTTTTTTTGTTTTCGCATAAAAGCAATTTATAAGGCCAAGAAAAAAAGTTTGGCTCAGAAGACCGCGCGCATTTTGTTTTAAATTGGTCGTCCTTTGTATGCGCATTATTTTTTTTAGGTTTTCCATTCACTTGAAACATTTTTTATAATTTCAGGGAAAAAATGAGAATTGGAGAAGTGTGCCAAAAATGCAATAAAAATCCCCATTTCGTCGCATTCGCCATTTTTCTACAAAAGTGCATTTTGCATTTGCAATTTTTCACATTTCCTTCTGAACAAACTTGTGTGTTTTGTTTGCCTAGTGACAGTTTTTAATAACATGACAGACTTTCACATTGAACCTGAAAAAAGAGCATTTTTAAAATTGTAAACGTTTCTGAAGATCCATATTTGAACAAAAGTGACCTTGTTTATCTCAACGCATGATTCGAAAAACTATTTCATTTCAAAATGTTTTAACTTGTTGGTACGCCACGAACATAAAACTGGGGCCAGGGTTCATAGTGGTATTACCACACACTCAAATGAACTCATTTACAAGGAAACCTTGCAATACTGTACTTTTTCATACCTTTACTCTTTTACCGAGAAAAGTTTCACTTTTTGATTCTTATTTGAATAAGTATAACATATAAATCACTTTCAAATTTCATATTGTAATTAAAGATACGATCGGCTCTTCTTTTTTCTTAACCATGCATAATAAAGACAAATACTTTTTTAATCAAGTTATTGACTCAATTTGTTCTGCTCAGACCAATGCAATTTAAACGATTGAGAATTGAGGGTCAGTGATACGGACCACCGGTATCTTGAGCAGATGGGGTTTGTGGTCATTTAACTGTTTGTTATTCGCACTCTCCATGCTCTCCGTGCTATCTACTGAGATATGCCTTGCACGACGTGATTCACCTTGCGTTTTAATGTATCACTCGTTCTCTTGTACTGTCTACAAACAAACTGCGTGTGGATCTAATGTCCTGTCACCGGATTCTCAGATAAGTTGCTCGTCACTTTGTTGTCAAACAAGCGGCTTGTCATCAGATGCACGTAGAGAATGGTTCGTGTGCATGACCTTCCAAACCCCCTTCTTTGCAGATATCTGCCACAACTTGGGAAAGCTTATGGACGAACCAACATTTTGGAAGCATACTCAGACTAGGCTCTTGGATTAGCCCTAGAGGTCTACTAAAATACGTCTGGCTATTTTTGTGAACATGATAGACCGTACTTATTATATGAGGTTGACGATACACCGTTCCCGAGCTTTCTTGTTTTCATACGCGTCAACAACTTTGGGTTTCACCATGCGAAGCTTCAGGCCACCAACGATTTGATTTAGAGCAATCCTTCTGTGTATCTGGAAACCCTGTTCCACCTTACTATCAGTCATAATCTTGCAATAGCGAATTCTTCCACCTCAGATTGCGATGTTCATCACCACCTCGCAATGCAAAGTTAAGGCCTTATGACAATATATCAATGTATTCAGGACTGTTTATGCATTGATGATCCCGAGGATAATTTTCCTCCACAGTGGGTTTTCTTCCTCATCGCTGGTTATTTCCTGGCCTGCTTTCTGCGAATGATCCCAGACCGGATCGGGCACGTTCGCTGCATCTTTCTATCTTGGTGTTTTTCAACTCCATGAACACTTGGATCCGAGAGGAACTTATAAGAAATTCCCTTCAACTCAAATGAAGCTGTAAGCAAATGACAATTTCATGGTAAGGTTTTTCTCCTGGATCAAATCTTCCCCCATTTATACGTTTTCCACTCACATATGAAACGTTAGATGTGTAGTTGAGCTCATCCTTGGTCATATCATCCAAACATGGAATATATGGGGACATTTGAGGGGCGATGGATCATTCATTGCTCTGTTGGTTTCTTTCTGTCTGCCATTGGTAGAACATGTCAACCTGCCCATTAATTGTTTTCTCTGTGCTGTCAGTATCTCAATATTGAAAACAGGAAAAAAAACGAAAGTGACCGCAAACCATTTTCTACACACGCGACAACAAAAGGTAGTATTTTTTTTTTAGGATCATTTCTGTGTAAAGGAAGCCGCTTACAAACCTAAAACCAAAACCCTCCGATGTGATCGTGTTACGGATTTGTTTTTGTCATCATACATATAAATTATATTTCTTGTAATTTATGTATTTTGAAATTAGTATCACTTTAGAGTAGTTTTCATGTTAATAAATAACAATAAATAAACGTTTACAACCATGTTTTTTACTCAACATTTTTACCAAAATTCTGCACTGAAAAAAATTGTTTCAATTTTGAAAAGCATTTCGCCAAACTGTGGTGCATATAAACGTGATTAAATCCCGCCACACTGTATTTGTAAATATTTCAAGGATTTATGTAATTAACTAACTTCCCTCAAAATGGCAAATTTCACACTGAGCGATATTTTTATTCTAAATTATTTTTGGTCAACTAGAAATATAAAAAGTAGTCAAAGATTATTTTTTATCCCTCCTTCTGCTTATATCTTTCATTCCCGCATCATTAATTGGTTTGGCAAAGCGAGTATTGAGCACCGTGTTGGAATTAGAGGTTGAAGGCTGGTTTTTTCTTTTTCCATCTTCTCAACAGTTCCAAGTGCAGCAAGCAAATTCTTTTGTCGGACACATCATCGGCATGAGAGACATCAGACACGATAGATTTATGCTTTGTGTCGTTTCTCCTCCCCAAGCAATAGCAATAGCTCGGCATCATCGTCCTGATCAGAATCGCTGGTTTTCTTGAAACGAATTTTGTGTTAGAAATGTCTAATTCAGCCTATCACTATCCATGTCCACAATGACGCTATTTTTAAACAAACTAATGTCAAGATGTTTTACTGACAACGCTCAAGGAAGAAGGAGAATCGAAGATGAGAATTCAATCCTTTCTGCCCTATACCAACCTCCGTTTAATTAGCACTTGCAAATTATACACAATACTTCTTAAGTTTAAGGACCCTTACACTTTTCGTATTCATTCATATCTCTAATGGTTTGTTTTAATTACTACCAATCGTAGAAGAAACAATTCTTCAATCTTTTATTTCTTTGTTTGGTCTTAATTGTATTTCACTACATTCGTAAAAAAGAAACAAAAATTTTAGTACTCGACAAGCTTGAAGACTCACAACAATGGGTAACACCCGAGGTGTTCGTTAAGTAAGATAATGGCCTCGTTTTTCACAATACTTCTTAAGTTAGTAAGGACTTTTGACACTCTTCTTATGCATTCATCTCTATTGGTTTGTTTATTACTACATTCGTAGAAGAAACAATTCCTTTCAATCTTTCTTTCGTTCTTTGGGTCTTAATTGTATTTCACTACATTCGTAAAAAGAAAAAAGTTTTAGTACTCGACAAGCTTGAAGACTCACAACAATGGGTAACACCCGAGGTGTGCGTTAAGTAAGATAATGGCCTCGTTTTTCACGACATTCGTGGAAAATAAAACACGGCTTCGGCTTCGCCTCAGCCGTACTTTATTTATTTCCACGAATGTCGTAAAACCAGGCCTTATCTTTTTACGATATTACCCATTAACTGTTAATTCGTTTCAAGTTTGGTATCTCTTTTAAGCGTGTACATTACTTTAAACGATACGAACTATATATGTAATGAGAAATTTAAGAAAACGAGAAAAATATGGTTGTTAAAGTTGTAAAGACCACTTTTATCCTCCAAAACCTTTTGAGTTATGAAACATTCCAGTTACATTTTAAATACTTTCTTAGCTCAATTTTTGAACAGTTCTTGCCAATATTTATTGTGTGTTGCAACATGCATACTGTTTATTAATTTTTATATAACATGCACTACAATGTTTGTGTTCCTTCTAACGTATTTACTCCTGAATTTTTTTTTTCTGCCAAAAAAAATGATTAAAAACATTTTAGCGACTAATTAAAGATATTAATTTTAAGGAGCCAAATTTGTAAGAGGTTGTAATTTTCTGAATTCGTTGGTCATCGTGGTCATCATCATCATCATCATTATCATCATCGTCATCGTCGCCATAATCGTCATCATCATCATCGTCATCGTCGCCATCATCGTCGTCATCATCATCATCATCATCATTATTATCATCATCACCATCATCATCATCATCATCATCATCATCATCATCGATCAGTAGCATCATCATCGATCAGTAGCATCATTGTCGTTGTCAGCTCGATGTTTCCTTCCCTTATTTCAAATTCATCGTTATTGCCACCATCATCACCGCCATCGTTATTTTTATCATCGTGGCATCATCGGCATCATCATTTTAAAATAGTAAAAACCCGTAGCTATAGTAATCTCACCATATCAACATTAGAAATCAACGGGTTTCATGCAGTCGAATACGTATTCGACTCCTTAGAACACAACAAATCAAACATTTGGGTTTTGACAAACTGTCAAATCACATTCAGTGGCCATTTTGAATAAGAAAACAGTTGTTTCTTGGTATTTTAATACTGTCGTCAGTTAGTAACCATTCATGTATTTAACATACACCACTTAAAATAGCCATTTCCTTTTATTTCATTTAATTACATGCATTCATAAGTAACTCAAACTTTCAAACGCCGTTTTCTCAGAACTAGCATTTATGCTGATTCGACAATATGCAGAACCCCGACGATATATTCCATGGAGTTAAACTCGCAGGTCTCATTTATCCTTACATGGAGACCAGCCCTAACGAGAATAGCTTCTTCTTCTTATCGTGTCCAAACACTTTGGTTCTCAAATATGATCCAGCCAGAGATGGGTACAACGTCTGGCTGCTTCACTGAATTCCGCAAGGTCCTTGTTTGTGCATTGTTGCTCCAGCAGTGGGCAGACCAAGAGATGTTCCATTGTCTGTGGTGCTGTTCCACAACCACAGGCAGTGTCCTGATCTGCTTCCAGGTAGCCCCACTTCTACAAGGAAACCTTAGATCGGCCAATTCTGGTTCTCAATCTGTTGAGGCATCGCCATTCAGCCTATGAGGAGTCACCTCCAGGTGGGAGATTCTCACCAGGTTCAATGCCAATAGATGTTACTTGGTTGATGGCAAGTCTTTCTTTCCACAAGGCGACTCTCTTGAGCTCCTTAGAGACTGTTTCAAGAGGTTGGACTTTGCTTAAGAAATTCTCTCTGGATTTAAGGCGGTTGGCAGCAGGTATCTGTCCAGACATAGGGTGCTTCACATTAGATACTTGGCAGCTACGCTCTTGCATGCTCGCTACGCTACGACGGATGTCTGGTGGAGCAATTCCTGCTAGGATGTATAAGTTTTCCGTTGGTGTTGGACGGAGACATCCTGTGATAAGCCGGCAAGAGGCATTTAATGCTGGATCAAGCTTCTTGGCATGGGTTGATCTTTCCCATACAGAGCAAGCATACTCTGCACGTGAGTAGTACAGGGCAAGTGCCGTCGTTCTTAGGGTATGTGGGCGAGCACCCCATCTTGTTGTGCCAGTGAGTTTGTTCAAGATGTTATTGCGTGAACATACTTTACTCTTCGTCTTCTCGATGTGGGTCTTATAAGAGAGAGTGCGGTCCAAGGTAACTCCTAGGTAGACAGGGTTATCACAGTGCTCCAAGGGTGTTCCAGACCAGGTAACTTTAAGCTGACGTTTGGCTTCACGGTTGCGTAGATGGAAAGCACACACCTGTGTCTTAGATGGATTTGCACGTAGGTGGTTTTCTTCATAATAAGGAATGAGTTCACCCAAAGCTTTGGAGAGTCTCTCTTCAACAACTGTGAAGTAGGCATCTTGTGCACTAATTCCAAGATCAGCTGCATAAATAAAACGACAGGTTCATGGACTCCTAGGTTGGTCGTTGGTATAATTGTTGAACAGGAGAGGTGTGAGCACACTCCCTTGTGGTAGACCATTCTTGAGCGTACGCCATCGGCTCTTCTTCGCTCCTAGCTGAACAAAGAACATCATGTTTGTGTTTGCAAGCAATCTTCGGATAAGATCAGTCAAGCGGATGTCCTTGGTAATTTCCAGAATCTCGAAACCATCCTCAATGTGTTGAGTTATATAGGTTGAGTACTTGGCTTGTTGTTGATTTGTCTGGCCGGAAACCTGCTTGTTCTGGTATGAGGTGTTCATCTAGCACAGGTGCGATACGATTGAGCAGGAGACGTTCAAAGAGCTTGTAGTTATGGCTGAGGAGTGATATTGGTCTGTAGCTCTTGGGATTGGATGGATCTTTCCCAGGAGTGCCATAACATGTGCTTTCCTCCAGATCTTTGGGAACCTGTGGGAAATAAGGCAGCAATTGTAGAGCTCAAGAATCCATTCCTTTGCTACTGGGCCGAGATTTTTAAGCTGCTCAGTTGAGATGTTGTCGAGGCCTACTGCTTTTCCTGGTTGAAGTTTAGCAATACCGGATTCCAATTCGTCCATGTTGAAGGGGCGAGTGAAACCAGGGTCGCCACTAAAACTCTTACGGTCTAGTTTGATCTCCTTGGGCTTCTTGCTGCACTTGCCATTTAAAAGCAGTTGGTGGACAACTTGGTTAGGTGTGACATTGGCTGCTGTGGAGGTTCTGTTGGATCCCCTCGGAGCTTTCGGATGGTAGACCATGCTTTCTTGCTGTTATGGGTCATATCGGTGGATTCAATTAAAGTATGCCAGGTTTTGATCTTTTCCTGGGAGATCCTCTCCGAATCTTACTCACCTTTAGCAGTTGTTTCAGCCGAAAAAGGATCAGCTTCAAACATGGTGATATACTCTTGATATTCTCTAGCACTTTCCTTAGAAAGGCCTGGTATATATTCCGTCCTACAGCCTCTGGGTATGAATCTCCGGGCAGTCTTTTCACTAGTTGGGCAAATTTGTCATAGTTATGGGGTTTCGGAGCAATCCTCTTCACGTTCTGATCCAGGTCATCAGCGAATCCTTAACAGTCTGCTTTCCTGTAGTTAAAGCGACGCTAAAAAGGCACTTTGTTTTGGTCTTACTGCAGCGTTGACTTGGATACCGATTGGTCGATGTTGAGTTAGTGGAACAGGATCCAGAACAATCTTGCTACACAGATTTGTTTTACTAACAATAGCTAGATCAGGTTTGTAAGCTCTCTTCCAACGGGCGCTATGAAATGATGGCGGCAGCTTAGAGTCGTGAAGGAGACGTATATGTTGACTGACTATCCATTCTTCGACAGCTTGTCCGTCTTTGTTAGTATCATTGTAGCCCCATTGGGTACTGTGGCTGTTGAAATTGCCAATGAAGAAGCGAGGTTTGGTGGAATTCCCAAGGCTGAGTTGAGGGTGGCCTTGAAGTCTACTGATGGAGGTTTTTAGACGGATGTAACTATGACAGGACTTCGATGTTGTTGTCATCAGACATTGAGGTTGCTTCTACTGTAGTGCCTGTTTTCACATAGCACTTCCATATTGTCGATGTGGTCTCTCGATGGCAAGGACCATTCCTGGTATGGTTGGGCGGTGGTTATCGATTCCTCTGTGGGTTTCCTGTAGACATAGGACATCGCATTGGAGATTGTTACACAAATCATCAATGATGTTACTTTTTGCATTGGAAAAACCCTTCAATGACGCTATAGTCAAGGCAGACCTTATAAAAGGCCTGCGCTGAGATCTAGTCATGATATGGGTATACTTAAGAAATGACGTTAAAGGAAAAGACTAAAACAGGAAAACGAGAATAGCTGTATCTCCGCCTCTTTTATGACGGCGGTGAGAGTGATGAAGCTTATAACCAGGTAGAGTATTCTGGATATCACCAATAGCTACATCATCTCTGCCATCTCCAGTCAGCCAAGATTCGGTGATGGCAAAGATATCCAACTGATTGCTGATGACGAAGTCACACAATGCAGCCGATTAATTTTTTGCCTTGATATACCTGGCATTCCAGGTAGCAAAGCGTATACTTCATTTTGGTTTAGATCGTTTACTATTCGCGCCTTAGTTACTTTTATTTATTGTGTTACCCTGATACGACAATGTTGATTTTCTGATGCAAGTCCTCGTAGCAATCCTAGGTTTCTTGTGCTTGCCACCACGGCTTCCACAAAAATGAAAAGCACCCATGGTTGCAAATTGATGGTATACAACAAAGAAAAAATGAAAGATTTTCACAAGCAATTTAGTGATATTATACTATAGATGCACAACAGATGTGCAGTGTGCTGCTGATCGTGATCAGTGCACACAAAAGACTAAATTGAAATTTAAAAAAAAAATGGTTCATAATTTAGTTCACCACGGCACTGTCTACCAAGGAAATACGCAAAAAAACTTAATACGAATTTTTGGCATTGTATGAAGTGTAATGATGAAATTGCCCTGCAGTCTCCCATTTAATCACATTGTGAATGAAAGGGAATATCTATTTGAGTTATGTAATATGTCGTCAGATCAAGACGGGAAAATGATTGGATTCGAAAATCTTGTATATAATCCTTTAAATGATATCCCGAGTGATGCGTGTAGCATTAAACAACACCGAGTATTACACGGCAGATAAAATTGATGAAATCAGCAAGTCAATAAATAAAAACCTATCAATGTTAAATGTAAACACTCGAAGCATGTATAAAAATACATTGAAAGATTTTCTACATAGCTATGATATACAATTTAATATCAAAGGCCTGGTCGAAACTTGGTTAAATGAAAAACCTCATGACTATTTTCAATTAAATGGCTATAACTTGGAACTTAAATGTCGCCAGGACAAAAGAGGAGGTGGTGTATACTTATATATTGAAGACAGCTTGACATATAATATAAGGAAAGACTTGAATAAGATAAAACATCCTGAAAACACAGAAACTTTGTTTATTGAAATTGAACGTCCGAAATCAAAAAATATAATAATTGGTATTGCTTATAGTTCCCCAGATCAGGATGTTAATGAGTTTAATCAATTTGCAGATAATGTATTGTCTAAGCTTGCGAAGAATGAAAACAAGCTTATTTATATAATGGGTGACTTCAATATAAACTTATTGAACGAAGACGTCCATAAACCCACATCCGATTTTACTGATTTGATGACATCTTACTCTTTGTATCCTAGTATTACGAAACCAACTAGAATTACCTCGAAATCTGCAACAATAATTGATAATATTTTACAAACTCTCATACAAAGCAGATTGCTGGTATATTATTAACTGACATAAGTGATCACTTGCCAATTTTTATTACAACAAATTTATCAACTTACCATAAAAATGAAACCAATGCAGATGTGGAGGTTAGAGATAGATTGAGTTGTGTTGAAAGGGATGTTGTACAGAGTGGTCCAAAAAAGGTTTACACGTTTTCATTTGCAAATTTCTAATAAGTGGGTAGACATATCAAAATAGTTTTAAGATATTTCTTAACTACAATATCTTGTTAGAACCTGGTGAAAACGGCGTTGAAAACAAAGCTCAAATAACAAAATGGCGACCGTGTAGAGAAAAATGGTCAAAACCCACTTTGCACACACGTAAGATTATGGGCAATCGTGATGGTATAACAGTAATCAATACCGTTTCGTGAACTGTATGCCTACCCACGTAACAAACTTCTGACCACCCTTGAGTTTGTGCGGAATGTTTAACCGTTTAAATATGATAGAAAGAATATCTCAACCCTGAAACTGGACTTGAAATGTCCATTTATATAATAATTAAGTTGATTTCAATTGGGGGAAATTTTAAATTGAATGACACTTGCATGCTTTTCTTGTCAATACTGATCAAGACTCTGCTTGTACATTTTAAATGTTTGCATGGTGTGGGACAAGATCATTAAAGAAGAAATATTGCAGACGTTTTATTTTTAAATTTATACAGAGAAACTTGAAATAATGTGAGATGCCTTAATTCTTACCGTTTGTGGTTATTAATAAATACCAAGTCCCATGACGGGGTGCGTTTTCAATCATGGATATAATTCGTGACCGTCAACACGATTGCCCATAATCTTACGTGTGTGCAAAGTGGGTTTTGACCATTTTTCTCTACACGGTCGCCATTTTGTTATTTGAGCTTTGTTTTCAACGCCGTTTTCACCAGGTTCTAACAAGATATTGTAGTTAATAAATATCTTCAAAAACTTGTGATATGTCCACCCACTTTTGAGAAAGTTGCAGACATAAAAGTGTAAACCTTTTTTTGGACCACACTGTATGTTCATCAGATGATGTGAATACATCGTATGTATCATTTATTGATAAGTTTAATTCCCTGTACGATGAGTGTTTTAAAAAAAAAGGGTGTTGTCATTTATTTTATTTGCTGGTTCAAATGCAATAAATTATCACTTAATGCGTCAAAAACTAACCTAATGTTTTTGGGACCACCTACCAAACAAAACAAGTTAATAAGATTAACCGCTCTATTTATTTAGATGGTTGTAAATTAACCCGTGTTTCCGATGCTAAATTTCTTGGTATAACTATTGATGAGAATTGACTTGGAAACCCCAGATAAACAATATGTTCAAAGAATCTGGGCGTTTTAAACAAAGTTAAACATTTCTTACCAAAGGGTTCATTGTATCAATTATATTGTTCACTAATTTTACCTCACTTGTCTTATGGAATATTACTATGGAGAAATGCAAACAAAGAACATCTTGTTAAAATATTTAAACTTAAAAAACGGGCTTTACGAATAATCTCAAACAGTTTTTATTTATGTCATACGAAACCTTTGTTTGAGAAGTATAATACTTTAAATATTTTTGAAATGAAGAACTAGGTATTTTCATGTTTTAAGTATAAAAATAGCTTACTTCCGAAATCTTTTGACCATTTATTCACTGACTTAGGACCCAATTCACATAGCAGGAACTGGTAGATGATATTCAGCAGGTACCTGTTATAACTGACTCAATGTATACACTGTATACAGTGCTATACAGCAGTTACCAGTGGAACGGGTTACTGTTCCTTAACGTATTGTACACGCGTATTTCCAACCCTGAACTTAGTAATGTTTCTCTTTACTCTAAAATATTCAAAAAGGCCATGGTTAGATTCGAACCTGTGATACCTTCATTATAATTCGATGCTCTTATCCACTACACTAGCGAGGGAGGATGTGGGAGGAAATTGATTTTAATCCTACATAAGCTTTACGGAATAAAGCGATAATACTATTGTGATATGATAGCACTGTATGCAGTGTATACATTGAGTCAGTTATAACAGGTACCTGCTGAATAGCAATAGCATTTACCATGTGAATTGGGTGGACCTAGAGAGTGTCCATGCATATAATACGAGAAACAAAACAAATTACCGTACTGTACTGTATGATTATTGATTGCTGGATAAACACCTTTTTCTAAATTCGATTATTTTTTTTGAATTTATATATTATTATTGATTGTTGGTTATTCTTTGTTTTAAATGAGACCACTGTTGTCGTCTTGTTACGTTTTGTGTGTGTCTGTTATGTTTGTCTTGTCTGCCATTGAGCGTGTTAATGTAAAGGTGGTGCAACGTTTCCTCAGGCCTTTGCTTTTTGTTGCACCTCCTCCATCTTGTCTTTTTAAATTATATTGTTTAAATATATTATTATTGTTTTGATGGAAATAAATTGATTATGATTATGATATTTTAGATTTTCGGGGGTTCCGGATACTCGAACACACGTCGTTTGTCTGAAGTAATTTTACGGGAATAAAGCACAGGTTTATTCCGTTAAGGTTTCCGGATTCATAAGTGTGTCAGAAAAAAGTGTGTCATATAGGTCAGGTTACGGAAACTGCCCAATTTTACCTAGAACTGTTTGCGGTTGCGGACTGTCGGAGTATCGAATACCACAGATACGTTATGCAGGTTCATCCTCTATGTAAGACCTCATGAAATTAGCCTAGCATGAAATCTTCTATAAGAGGATCAAAGGATTACAAGGATTGTACAGCTTTATTCCGTAAAAGAGTCTTTACCCTACTCTTCTAACTCATGAATATCTTACACCAAGTTAAGACCGTTATGCATGGTACGTACTAGATTAAAATATACTCTAAACTTTTGCGTACGTATATTGTATTGAGTAGCTGCTGATACGAATGATACATTTCTGGTAAACGTATTTTAAAACTAGTTATACTCGATTCATCTGATATGTGACCCCGTACCATTCTTGTGGAGGTGAAAAATTCAATGAGGCGCTGGGACTTCTGTTAATCATGTTATTGTGAGGAATGTTAAGGCCTGAAATACACTATTATTTTGCGTTTCCATACATGATTGAAATTGTATTTAGTGGCAGGTGAGTGAGTTATGTCCTCCACGATAATCCGGTGTGGCACATGCATTTGAATTCTTTCATTTTCCCTCTCCGACTTAATTGAATAGGTCCAAAACTCCAGGGGGACGAACGTATCAACGCGAATCGACTATAACTGATAATTTTTAATAGAGAAAGCATGCCTACGCGTAAATTAATTTCACTATTTTCACGGACCTTGTACCGTTTATAAAAAAAATTAAAATAACCGACCGTGAATATTTCAATCCATTTATAGTAGATTCAACCCACCGTGTCATCTCATATAGTCCAGGATACCGACCATGTGACCTTGTTATACCATATATATAATGTTTTTCAACGGTTTCTAGACCAGTTTTTCCTGCTGAATCTGAATCCGATGGATGTCAGACAAAACACCTTGAGAATTTTTGAAGAAACGCAAAAATTTTAAATGGCCACCAAAACACTAAGAACTCATATGTTAATTACTCAAAAGTTGTAATTTTTTGGCCTGTCCAGTCAAAAACCCCATTGTGACCAATTAAAATAATGATTCATTAATCACCTAATTAAGAGATTCAATATGGCCGCCGATACAACAAAGCATCTGATATTTATCTACTTTTGACCGTAGAATGGTAACTTGGAATATATGCCAATGATTTAGCAATCAATATATTAATTGAAACCATTATGAATAGCTTTCAACAATTTGATAATCAATCAAATCAATAAACCATTCAAGATGGCTCCAAAATTCATTACTACATATAGCCAAGAGCTGCCATGTTTGTGTATATCTCTATAACTGATTTAGAGCAATGTAAATATCATAACATAATCAAATTGATTGATATCTGCAAGATGCCATCCAAGATAGGCGTTCAATATGGCAGCAAATGTCAATCAGTAAAAGTCAGTAATTCATTCACGCTGTAGGCTAAAGATATATATTTTGTGGTTTTAGTTGGATTAACGCTTCCAAAAATCCCAGTAAGGCTATCTTAAGTGTCATTGAGTCGTTATTCATAAAATATTCCGGAAAATATCCCAACATGGATGCCAGTGGACGCCCCAAACCTACCAAAACAAAGAAACACATATATATCTCTAGACTATTAGTGATCGAATTTTTTCGCCGCTTAGTAAGTGCCATTTTCAGCCATATTGGCTACCCATCTTGGATGGAATCTTACATGTATCGATTCCTCTGATTACCTAATGATGTGTACATTGACCTGATTGACTTACAGGGATATACGCAAAGATTTCAGTACTACGTTAGACACAGCTATCAAGTACAGTCATCTTAGAGTATCGGAAGCCATGTTTGATCCTATAATGAAGGAATTTATAATCACATTGTGAAAAAAATATTTCTTATGGTTCTAATTACTTTCTTGACTGCCAAAACACCAGAATAGATACCAAATTACCAAACTGCCGTCAAAATTAGATCACGATCAGGCACTTTATTGTATTGACGGCCATATTGAATTCATTGATTATTGAAATTTTGATTAAAATATTATTTTCTCAATTTCATTTGAGAAAAGATTTCTCATGGGAAAAGTACTTTGTTTATGATAAAAAAAGGAGTGCAGGGGATTCCCCTCTAGTGTTGTTTGTGCAAGGTGCACCTGTTAGATAGATTGCACAATAAGGGAAATGGGGAATTCCCCAAGATGTAAACTTAGTAACTGAGTCAACTTGTTTATGCTTTAAGATCAAAACATTGCATGACCTGGGGGATTCCCTATAGAGTTATATATGTGAAGTGATGTAATTCAGATGATGTAATTTATGTGAATTCTAATTGGTCAGCTAGTGCAAGGTTATGTTTATGCATGATGCTGTGGTAATGTCTATTTTAAGACTTGGGAACTTTATGAAATATTGTGTATATATGAAGGAGAACTTGGCCAGAAGATTCGCCAGCAGTTGTAATCTGGAGCTCTACAGTATTGTTAACTTGTAGCTAGTTTTAATCTACAATAATGGTAGATTTATGGTATACATAGAGCCAGGATTTATAATAACTGTTTGCTGTCGTCTTTTAAGCCAAAAGAGGTTTAGTTTTGGAATCAAAAGGTGATTCCAGTTTGTGGTCCTAAATGAGGACATTAGCGACAGACTGATGGTGGTAGAATACCGGGACTGTATTGCAGAATATTAGTGTCGTCGAGGGTAAACTCCGTCGTCTTGAACTGCTGGACAAGATTACCTTCAGGACTGAGAAGATTCCCTTGGAATATATTACCTGAGGAGTTTTGTATGAACTTGTGCGCTGTCATTTTGGAGTCTTCGCTGTGAGGACATATTATCGTTGAACTGCAACGCTACTTTTAGTTGGAGACATAAATGAACTCTGAGTAAGATTAGAATTGTTAAGTGTAATTTTGAATTGTATAGATAATGTTGTTTGGACATACCAAATTCTTGAACCAAATCAATTAAAGATCATTAAAACTGTTTTATTATATAAAATTTAGATCACAAGGCTCATTTATTTGTGTTTGAAAGGTATTTCTGACCTTTGACGTCTACGAGACGTCATAACATTACGTGGTTACAAAATCATATGTTAATTGTCACAATAAATGTTTTAACGAGATAGGCTGAGAAATTGCAACTTTTGAGTGAAAAAGAGATGAATGTTTTGTGTCTTGGTGGCCATTTTGTTTTTTGCGTTTCTACAAAATGCTCAAGGTTGCTCGTCTGGCATCCATCGGATTTAGAATCAGCATAAAAAACTGGTCTAGAAACAGTTGAAAAACATTATATATCTAATAAAACAAGGTTGATATTATACTCGATTCGCGCTGATATAGGGACAACCTGTACTTTTTACGGGTGAGATCATGTCTATGAGGGGCGCACAGCAAATAAACTTTGCAGCACTCCAAGTCCGTGTGCTCTTAATACTGTGTGCTCTTCGGTTAATCCAATGCGGGCAGTGGTCAAAACATAAGTCAGGGTCACTGGTAAATGTAACGTACGCTATAAAATTTGAATCTTAAAATCTGCATAATAAGGCAGTGCGCTATTGAATTCGATTGGTAACAATGGTTTTTGCGCTGTCCATAGAGGTGATATCGGGGCTATCATATACTTTCATATTACCTATACTGATAAGACTAATACAATAGTCAATACCCACTCATTGATAGAATCAAACGTAGTTCTAATAGTTTAAGCACGTGGATAAAATAATTTTGATATGAAAAGCTTGGGCCTTGACACATAAAAACGCAATCCCACCTTGTTGTTGCAAACAAATTCAAACTTCTTTAGTCTAAAGAATTTCGGGGAAATACGGTGCAGTGTACATTTAGGAACAGGTAGACGGACCATAGAGTATCAACATACCGTTATAAAAAGCTACGTAGGCCTACAGATTCTTCAGGCTCAACGAGGATACAATGAAGATGTGTAAAGAATACTTAAACACCGTTTTTTAACAGTGAAGTAATGGTGAAATGATTTATAAATCGATTGTATAAAACTGTACAAAGTTCATTGCAGAAAAGTACAGTCAACAAAAGTAAGTTTTGTACCTGGCCGTTTACCTTTCAAGGCACTATCTCCTTTTAGGCCAGCGAAGCGACTGCTTGGATGATTGAAATGCTGCTTCCCTATTCACCAATGGATTGACCCTAAACTTTTCCACAGCTCCTATATCAGCATCAGCGCGAATCGAGTATAGTTATCAATGAATCTGTAGCCTGGACTATATTAAGTGACACCCCATGCATATCCGCAATAGGTTAATATGAAATGGGGTTCAATCTCCTCCGGCCATCGGAGCCTAGGCTTTGTTGCCATTACAAAACTATGTGTCCTCGTACACAGCTAGAGTACAAAATCGCTATTGGAAACTGATGCATTCAGTTCTATCATGGCCTGTTAATGATAGGAGACTTATGCGCACAAGGTTGGCCCGGAGGTCATCCGTTTTGCTCTAAATCTTTTAACACTTATAGAGCGGGAGCAAGGACTTGGTTCAAACATCAAATCGTTCATGTCCCACTCACATCTCAGCTTTGACACCTTTGGTAGTTAGTTGGACCTCTACATCATGCAGATAGTTAGTGGTGTCCCAAATGGGTGTCACTTTTTTCAATAGGACCAATTTAAGTTTCACAGGGTCAAACTTTTTAAATTACTCCAATCGTGTATGTCATGACATTATGCGTCTAGTCATAAGGAGTACAAAAATGGTAAGTTTGTACCATCTATGACCATTGGTTTTTAGAGTTATTGGTAAAAATGGCTAACAGTGCAAAAAAGGTCAATTTCCATTTGTAACAGGGTCAAAATCAAAGTGCCGCCAATTTTGGAAAAAAGTTACAAATTGTTTCCACTAGCACAATTTGTCAAAATAAGGATAGTTTGTAGCTCGCAATGCATAGTTATCATGCATTTGACAAAATAGGTTCATGTGGGGCAACATACTTCATTGGCATTGACATTCTTTGACCCTTATATCTCGGTAATAAACAGTTAATATAATCAAAACTATACTTTTTTGGGAGTCCTCATTCCTCAGCAATAATTTGCAAGCATTTAAAATATAATCAGAGTAACTTTCAATGTTGACCCTGTACAAATTGGTTTGACCTTTTTGCACTTTATCCATTTTTACCCAATAACTCTAAATCCAATGGTCATAGATGGTAACAAACGATATATTTTGTGAATCCTTGTGACTATACGGACAATGTGACATACATTTCAACAATGATTGGAGTAATTTAAAAGTTTGACCCCTGTGCAAACTTAAATTGGCCCCTATTGAAAAAGTGACACCACATTTGACACCACTACTACCTTGCATTGATATATAGGGTCCCATACTAACTACTAAAGGTGTCAAACCTTAGATGTAAGTCTGGCATGACTAACTCCAATAAATAAGGACCCTATGATATTCTGCTCCTGCTCTATATGGGGGGGGTCCCACGTAGGATATTTTGGTTTTTTGTTCGTACACCATTTTTAACGTAAATTACTTTCGCCCATAATTTTTTATGTAATTGCCTAAATTCACTTTGCCATAATTTTGGTTGAAAAAAAATTCAAATTGGCCATGGCGTTATATGCTAATGAGCATATAAGCATTTTGGTGGCGCTATGCAAAATTTTGTTTTGCACCTTAAATCGTACTGGAGTAACTTTTTTAAATGTTTTATGTCAGCATGTAAATGTATTTACTTTCACTATTATGAGCCGAAATTTTAATATGAAAAGTCCCTTCGGGAAAGTGGTTTTCTTCGGCGGGAGGTATTGTGTTGCGCGTTTCAAAAGTCGGTTTTTTGACCGCCATTTTGAATCGGTACAAACGATTTTCATGTTTCCCCTGTTATGTGGTCGTAGTGATGTATCCTATCCATGATCAGAGGTTTGGTAAAAAATTCCACCGGCAAAGTGGTTTTCGGGGGGGGGGTCCATGTGGACAAACAGGAGTGCACAAGACCTTATACACTTAAGTGTTAATACAAGATTGGCCCATTTTTGATGGCGTAATAAAAACTTAGTTGTGTTACGTGTGCATTGATACAGGGTGAGTCAAAAAAAACTTGACCCTGATTGTGTCCGCCATTTGAATTTCTAAGTAACATATATCTAACATATTTGGTGTCATCTGAATGCTGGGTTCATTATCTTTAATTTACTGCAAAGATCATTCACGTCGGTTAGGTATAGACCGAGCTACAGTCGTTTGAATCAAGTAGTCGGTTTTCTGCTCTGTTCACGGATTTACATTGAAATGAACGGCGTTCAGCGAAGGAAATCTGTGTCCAGAAGAAAATCAGGCTATTTATTCACTGCAGATTCTTGATTCGAAAGACTGTAGCTCGGCCTATACTTAACCGATTGGAATGATCTTTGCAGCAAATTAAAGATAATGAAATAAGCTTTCCACAGATACCACATATGTTAGATATATATTATTTAAAAATTCAAAATGGCGGACACAATCAGGGTCAATTTTTTTTGACTCACCCTGTATAAGAATGTATTATTTCTTCAATGCTGTGAAAAGGAATGATATTTTGCAGTGTAAAAGTTAATTTATGTTCAAATAACAACGTTTAATGAATAATTGCTGGTGTTTTCATCCTGATACTTCAATTAAAACATCCAAGTTATCGTAGATGTGAAATAATGTATTTTAGGTCAACATTGTTTACTAGCTACATTACTATACATTGTATGAGTACCATAAACCTTTTTACCTGTGGCCATTAAAATAATTCCTCTTACCTCTCACGGTGAATGGACAGACCTAAAACTTTTAATGAGGTCTCACTAATTTTGAAATCTACTTATTGTACTTTTTTCGAAAGTATGGGCATTGAATGAGGAGCATGTGCAGTGGTGGAAATTAAAATTCCACGCTAAAGCTATTGAAACATGTAATACGATAGCAAAGAAAAATCAATTCTATGCTTAATGAAAGTGGTCGAGTCAATGTTAGCGCATTTATAGCTACATTATCTCTCAAAACTGACTAATCGTATTTTCACAGTGGAGTTCAATGTAGCAGGTGAGTTGAATGTTACTGGCTTTTGAGCGTCCGTGTTTTGGATACGAAGAACACAAAAGTCTTTGTTCTCTGTGTAAAATGATGTCAACATGAAAGGCCAGATTATGTTAGTTCGTTCATGAAACAGGTAAATCGGGACACATAACCGGGTGTCTAAAAAATGGAAACCTCAAAGCGCCCTCTATTTCACGAAGAGAAAAAAGTAAAACATACTAATCAATACACCTCTGTAAATTGCATTTCGTTAGGTTTCCGACACCGAAAAAAAATCCAAAAGGACACATATTGACTGAGTTTAAGGCCGATTGAAAATTGGAATATTGAAAAGGTTAGTTTCAGTAAAAGGTTAGTTTCAATTATTAGAAATTCCAAGATCTTGCCTCATTCTTCTTTACTGCGCTGCTCTGCCCTCCAGCTTGGCTGCCTCTCGGATGCAGGCTTGCGTTCTCTTTTCCATTTCAATAATCTACTTGCGAACCATTATTGTCTGTCGGATGCTTGCGAAGGCAGCGGTTATTTTGTTAAGAAGATCCCCGGATTTGACTCCGCTAGACTTCGCCCTACGGGGAATATTATATCGAGTGAAGTGTATGTACAGGAACCACCAGCAAACTTGCCAGAACTTCGCAACAGAATCACCGCTGCCGTTGCAAGCACCCGACGGACAAGAATGATTCGCAAATCGATCATTGAAATGGAAAAGAGAGCGCAAGCATGCATCCGTCTTCATGGTCTTAGTAGGTCAGCCAAGTGGAGGCAGAGCAGCGCAAGTAAAGACGCAGAATGAAGCAGATCTTGGTTAACTATGTCTGAACACACTTACTGACACAGTCAGCATGGTGCATCTGCTCCCAAATTGTGGGCTGGCATATACTTAATGTCTAAACATTTAAATTACTGGCACACCCAGGATGGTGCATCTGGTGCCAAGGTGTGACTAATTAATATATATTTTCTATGTCTATATATATAATTACTGACACAGCCAGCACATTGCATCTGGTGCCAAGATGTGAACTGCATAATTAATATTACTACATATAAAGTACTGACACAGCCACATGGGCATTTGGTGCCAATTTGTTGCTGCAATAAATTAAGTATGACTGCACATAATTACAGCCAGTCATTGGAACATTTGGTGCAAGCTTTTGACTGAATATATTTTCCTATCTTCACTACACAGAATGCTGACACATCCAGACGTGCATCTGGCACCAAGTTGCATTTGCTTATACATTTTGGGCCAAGCTTTGGTCTGAATATGTTACTTCACTACACATAATTGCTGACACAGCCAGCCCTGTGCTCTTGCACCATGTGTTTGCTTTTACTTAATATGACTGCACATAATACCAGCCAGCTTGGTACATTGGTGCCTATTTTGACTGATTATATTTACTTCTACACACATAATTGCTGACACAGCCAGCACAGTGCATCCGGCACCAAGTTGTGTTTGCTTTTACTTACGATGACTGCAGCATGATTAACTGTGGCACATGGGCTAAAAAAAAAACCATTCCCTCTTGTTAACTAATATTGATGCTAATCTTGTGGCTGCATTTAAGGTACAATGCAGTCTATTTTATGTGAATTTGTGCACAATAAGTGCAATTGTAATGGTTAGATTAGCTAATATTCAACATTTTATCAACATTATCTGGCTTAAGCCCTATGTATACTCCACTTCGCGTCCGCGATAAATCGCGGCTGCGATGGAACTTGACCCGATTTTTTATTGCCTAGGCGAAAGAATTTCTATCACGTGATGGATTTTTTGAGGCCTCGCGGAGAGTTGAATTTTGCTCAACTCTCAGCGATATCACAGCCGCGAAAGTTCCCTGATTGGCTGTTCTAGGACCAAGTCGGCGATGACATCATGAAACCAGCTGTAACTGCTCTTAAAAATCTCAGCCCGATATAAATCAACCACAATACTCAATCCAATGAAGTATACATTAAAATGGACATATTAAAAGCTATGGTGTTAGTGCGGAAAAAAAGTATGATCCCATATGAGGCCATGATATTTTTAAGGATATAGTAAAAATGTTTTGGCGGTTAGTACGAATATTTTGTTTACCCCCCTTATTCTAGTCTGAGCTCCCAATCCTACTGTTGCATGTATGGCCAACCCCGTGTACAATTAGGTACTAAACCATAACTGGTCTCATCAAATGGGCATGTACAATGAAAAGTCATGCAAATCCTTAAAGATGTGCGAAACTTAAATGGTAACCCAATACAAAATAGTCCAGAACATGTACATTATTTGCCAAGAATTCAAAATGCATATTGGAAATATCTCCTATATTACTTGATCAACAGGCAGGGATACCTAGTACCATGGATTTTGACCTAGTATCGTAAATAATATCGCTCGTCTATCTAGTTTGCTGATCTCATTCGAGAAACCAGAGCTATATCGTCCAAATAACGGAAGTATGTAATAAATTCTCTAAATTGTTAGAAAAATGCCAACTGGCAACATGATTTTTTGTCAATAAAATAAACAGCAACAAATTCCGCGAGATGAGACATTTGTCGCTCGGCAGTATACATGACTTTTATCGCGCGGTATTGGCTATGGTCAAGTTTTCATCGTCGCAGCAACGCGCGATGAAGCGATAGTTGAATGTATACATCGGGCTTAAGCCAGCAATATTCATTAAAACTAACACTGATAAGCGAACATAGTAACAACAAGATTTGATTGCACATATTAATGTGGGCATTGTGTGTATCCGTTTATTGCAGTACCTGTAATTGCAACCAGATGCTAAACTGTTACTGCAACTGCATTGAAGCTAACCTCTTGTGTATACATACGTGGTAGAATTTAGTACATTGATGTTGCTTGTGTGCAAAGGGCGATTATGCTTTTGGGCTGCATGTGACTTCCTGTGACAATGTGGCTTTCAACCATTTATTTATTGTTATAGTAGATTTCAACCCTCGTGTCACCTCTATTACACTTTTCTGAAGGTATGTGCATTGAATTAAGGGGCATGTGCATGGGTAGCAATTAAATTTCCACGCAAAATCTATTGAAACATGGAATTCCGATAGCTGAGAGAAATCAATTCTATTGTTAATGAAAGCATTCAACAACGTAAGCGCTTTTTATCTAACATTAACTCTCAAAACATTCTGACTAATCGTATTTGCTTTAGTGGTTATTCAATGTAACAGGTTAATTGAATGTTAAAGACTTCTGAGCGCCTCGTGCTTTGGATACAAAGGAACATAAAAGTCTTTGCACTCTCTATGTTAAAAATGATGTCAACATGAAAGACCAGATTATCCGTTCATTCATGAACCAGGTGAATCGGACCACATATTTTCTTTTTCTTTCTGCCTCCCTCTCCCAACTAATCGACGCTGGCCCAAAACTTTTCCTCTTGGTTCCACGATGGGGTTGAAATCTACTATACTTATATGTTGTTAACCATCCGTGTGCGTAGCACGGCTGAGTTATTGTAATTATATCAATCATGCGGAGCAGCGCATGAATAGGTTTTCGTTTCCAGGTTTA
>JAMKCH010008599.1:0-114496 GCA_023653785.1 Ophioderma brevispina
TTCTGGACTCTGTGCTTCAAATTATGTTTCAGAAGCCAATGCATCAATGAGCAAGGCTAAACGACAATGTTTATGAAAAAATTTAAAAATGGACATGGTTTGATAACATTTCCTTCAATCAAACAACCTTAATGACCGTATAAAATATAACCCCTATAATGTGAAAAACAAGCCAATCAACAAGTTAGTTGATGAGTGTTAGATAGGTATTTTTATCCAAAAACTCCTATTTGATGGATTGTGACAACATGGGTGTGAACGGACACATTTTTAGTGGTCTGGCATAATTTAAAGGCATATAGACCATAACTCATTGTGATTTTAGTGATACCAAAGAAATAGCCCTAACAAAATACTGAAAGTGGGTGCACCAATGATATTTATCGATTGAGCAATGACAGAAAGTTGTTTTGGATGTGAAGGATTTGGGAACTAATGTCACAAAATGTGAACGAACAAATTGAAATGATTGCCAGCCCTTAAAGATCGTATGATCCTAATGTGTAGGGTAACATTATAAAGCTCTTCCAACTGTATTCAAAATAATATTACAAGCAGAAATATTGCATTCGTGTTTAACCCCAAATTCTGACATTAAAATTGTGGATGGACAAAATAGGGTGACAACGGACAATGAGTGCTCTGCATCCATTGCTGTTTGTACAACAAAAAATTAGAGTGAAGGAATAACATAATGGTTTATTCCAATAATCTTAGGACATAAATTACATTTGACCATATTCTTTGCTAACAGGAAAATAATTGATGTTTGTTTAAGAAACACTTGCAAAAATGGGGGGTAAGGTAAAATGTGAACGGACAATGTAACACCACACACTGAATTGTGCATGCATATCATACTTATACAAGAAAAGGCTATTTGTCCTTAATTTTTATAACTTTAGTACGATGTGGGTCTATCCTCTACAAAATAAAATAGAGGGAATAGGGAAAATGTGCTTGTTGAAGAACGGAATGGCAGTTTTTGAGAAAAATAAGGTGAATTCCAGTTTACACCAGAAATGGTAAATTTTAGGCACATTATGGTATCCACAGGCACAAACATGTGTTCAGGAACAAGTTGGTTAAGCTAGGAGTAGAGCCCATAGGAGGATGGTAAAACCCAAAATGATGCTTGAGCCCATAATTTTTGAACATGCTTAGGAAAGATAATTAAAGACAAAATCAAAAAGTGCACCTAATCATGAAATGGGCCATATACAATCAACGTTAGAGGTTGGTACAGTCATAGGATTTTTCCGGGGGGGGCAATGGATCTATACAATGAAATAAAGGTTTTTTAAATTCCCTGCATATAAGCCTTGTGATTTGTTTGGCCGATTGCGTCGGCAACAAATCCTGTTACATGGTACTCCTACAGTGAATTTGTTAAAGAGTAAATGGACAATGTAAAAATAAATAATGAGGTCTGACCAGTCTGAAGGGTTACAGGAACATCCTCAACTCTGATTGTGTATTTTAATTTTCTTGAATTTATGGTATATTCTCAACTTTAGGGATCTAACTTTAGACCGGGTTTTAAAACTAGGGTTAGTCTACAAGGTTGACCTTTTCTTTCAACATACTCTGAAGTTGAAAATAACAAATGAGAAAATTCATCATGATGGCCATTCCAGCCCATCCATGAGAAATTTCTCACCGGCTACAGCGAATCTTTGAGTATGTTGGAAGAAAAAATAAGGTACGCTCTGTTGACTAACCCAGGTGGTTTAAACCCGGGTCTAAAGTTGACTCATTTGGAGAATGCCAGCATTTGTGTTTAATTCTGCAAACCTAAGTCATTGGAATAAAATAATAATGCAAAAAACCTCAGTTGATTTAAAGGTCCCAAGGAAGGAAATGAGATAACCGACTCCCAAATCTGGTATGGGACATTCCCTTTCAATAAACAGGGCCAGAAAAAAAGACCACTACTACCGTGACATCATTAGTGACATTTTTTCGTCATTGTCACATGAAAGATTCACACCGGCACCGGAATTTTCTATTACTCTCTGAAAAATCAATAAGTTTCACAAAATATGTCATCACCAACCCAAATATTGAATGCTTCTAGTCCTACCTTGTAGACTTGACACACACCACATCAATTCTATTTGGCATTTCCTGGGACCTTTAAAAAAAAAAAACAGGCGGCCATATGAAAAATATTGCAATGTCTATTGTTCACCAGCATCGTCTCATGTCTGCTTAATATAAAAGTGCAAACAATAAAATATAAATGGATGTGTCTTAACGGTCAACTGAAGTGTGCGCTGCCTTGCCATTCTATCCGATGTTTGAATTCTATCCGCAAGCACAATGACAAAACATCCGACGTTTGGCTCACCCCCAAAAAAAAAAAACACCCGGTGACTGTACGAATCAGGACCACTGACACACAAATTTATATACAGCATCTCATATTCCCTAATGGGCAGGACTTTATCACAGGTGGCGAGGATAGGAAGGTGCGCGTCTGGCAGGGTGGGGAATGCACGCAGACACTGACAATCCGGCCCAGTCCATTTGGTGTGTGCCACGTTGCCTAATGGGGATATTGTGACAGGATCAAGGTATGTATGCAAAATATCAGTAATTCTTATGCAACAGAGGCTTCCATGTGCATACTGCTTGGAGACTAGTGCGTACCGCCGACAATGACCAATAGGCAAAAATATTGGGCCTTCGGTTGACTTTATCGTCAGTTATAGGGTCATTTTATTATCAGTCGGCTTCTTTGTGCATTATAAAAATATGGTGTTTTTTTTTTTTTTTAGTTGAAACGGAAAATATCGCCCCACCAAGAAAATAGGAGAGTCGATTCTTAGGGCTCGGCGATATTTTCTGTTATCAATGTAAAACCATCCAATAGTTATGTAAATTAAGAGCTTAACGACTGGAATATTTTCAACCAAGGGTTTTTTTTTGCAATAAACATGAAAAAATCTTGGCAAATCTGAAGCAAAATGATAGTTTGACATGTTGCGACATTGCAGTGTGAAACCTGGTGCTTTTGCGTGTATCGGAGAGTTTTAAAAACATGACGACAGAACAGGCGTTGACTACAACGTACCCCATAAACACATGCGCCTGGCCTGACGCGGTAGGTAATGTGCATATCAACTGTGGGTGATAACAACAAATCAAACATGGTTTACACTCCTGTACAAGGACATACGATGAGGTGTGAATGGAAATTATATTGGAAAAAATTTACCCCCACCAATTTAATGTGGCGCTCCAATCTCAAAAATACAGCTCCTAGGGGCTCCCTTCTCAAAATACAGCACCCTGGGTTGTTAATGAGAAATTCAGTAAATGTCACAAGCACCAGAATATTTAAAAAGCGACAAATTTTTAAAAAGGTATCAGTACATTTGAGATGACTAAATAATGACGGTGTTCCTCCCTCTCTCCTCTCTAGGATGCTGTGGCACTAGTCTTCACTACCACCCCTGAGAGGGTTGCAAGTGCAGACGCTTATCGATTTATACAACAAGCAGTTGCTTCATTCACCATGCCCGCCACAACAACAGCATTGGGGGTATCAAATGGAGGATCTCCGGGAAGCAGGATTTAGACAACCAGGTGAGGATAAGATTTGAAGGAGGATAGGTGGAAGATGTAACGAAGGACTGATCCACCAGTTTGTGCCAGTGAAAATTAGAGGACTGTGGCAAATTTTTTCAGGTAGACATTTTGAGGCTTCCCACTCTAATTTACTCAAAAATTATGTAAAATAAGAGACCTGAAATAAAAGGTAGACGAAAGAATATGAAAAAAAAACGACATTTCGACTGAAATACTGGGTGGTGACTTGTTAGCCCAAATCAAGTGTTTTTTCCCTCCAGCACAAGTCAGTAATCGCACCTCACTGACGGTTACATATATCTCTTTTTGACCCCTTTTGGTCCGTTCTTGTGGGACCATAGCCCCGTTTTCCTGGGAAAATTTTAGTCTACTTTTGGAAAATAAACTATTTTCATAGACGTGGTTGTAATAGAGTTAATGCCAAATGATCTACTCACAATACCTCTCAAGGGGGGGGGGCGGGGGGGGGGGGGGGTGCTCCTTCCAGGGAAACTTTGAGCTTCTAAATAAAGAAATACAAAAAAAATGGTGGGAATCTTTGCCCTGACTAGCTGGAAAATTTAGGTTGCTTTCAGGGAAATAATAATTTTGTTTTGTATAGTTAAATGCCAGTTGGTGGTGTGTACTCATTGGTACCGCTTATATAAAGGAGCATAGAGAGGTAATCTACCCGGGGAGAAATTCACAAGGTATTCAAGTGACCTGCTTCCAACAAACAGCACAAAATGCATGTTGTGGAGCATTCTAAAACTAGCCACAATTAGTTTGTCCTAAAATTGCAACAAAGGTGGTCCCAATACTCAAAAATTTTGATGAGAATCCAAATACTATTCCATTTTTATGTCAGGCTGCCTAAGGCAGGAAGCCACAAGGGGATACCTTTGTCCAGTTGTTGATGTATGTGTTGTCTGTTGATGTCTGTTGTCTGTTGTCTGTGGTTTTGGAAAAAGGGTTTAAAATTGCCTATATATCCTCATACTTTGATGGATTATACCAAACTTGGGTCACAGGTG
This sequence comes from Ophioderma brevispina, assembly GCA_023653785.1. Lineage (NCBI taxonomy): Eukaryota > Metazoa > Echinodermata > Ophiuroidea > Amphilepidida > Ophiodermatidae > Ophioderma > Ophioderma brevispina. The sequence continues at coordinate 4,608 of JAMKCH010008599.1, forward strand.
TGGCAACATGGATCCCCATTTTGATGAGGTCAAGGTTCACATGCCAAGGTCAAAGGTCACATGCCAAGGTCAAAGGTCATGTGAGGTCAAGTGTAAGAGGTGAAAAATGTAAAATTGACCTCACATTGAAAAGTTGGAAGTTAGTTCAATTGGAACCAAATTGGTTTATGGAGTTTCATGCAAACATCAGTTGTTTATGAGGTCCAACGTCAGATATCAAGGTCAAAGGTCATGTTAGGCCATTATCACTTACCGCAACGGAGAGGCGACACAAGCCTGGTCCGAGGAATGATGTATTTGGACCATCAATTAATTGAATTGATGGTTATTGCTTATCAGAGCGGCGTTTGTTTTAATGTCGGCTTTATTTGTCTTCTAGTCGGGCGTTTTATTGCATTCTGAAAAGCTGCCTAGTGGGAGTCAGACACATGGGGAATCTCGTGTTGGGCGTGATTTTTTAAATTTCAGTGACGGGTAGTCAGTTTGGGTAAATTTGTATCTTTTTGTCAGTTTTGGACATCATTGATGCAGCGCTTGTCGTCTTCGTAGAATGCTATTGGTTTATGTGTGACCCTATTAACCGGTTTAGTGGGGTTCTTCAGGGCGAAAATGAAAATGGTATCAGTTACCATATTACCAAGGTTACCGGGACTGAGGTTCCAAACACAAGTGCGAGTATTCACTTGGGTAGATTTAGTGTAAACAATTTCCCTGGATGAAGGTTGCCCGCTAATAGAGATGACACAAAAGAAGTTGTTTTATTGAGATCGGACTTGAGTTATGTTAATAACTCGGTATTTTGCAACCAAGTCTCAAAGAATATTCCGCATAAGTACGTAGAGAGACCGCAAATTAGCTAATTAGACGACAAAAATATCAAATCCGTACCTCTTAGCAAATTGGTATCGTGGTATAGTCCTTTGTTTGAAGGCAAGCCTTTTTTCCATTATGGGCATTGAGTTATAGACTATGCTCAGGTTTATTACGGTATAGGATGGATTGCAAGTTGGGTGTGTGGTTTCGACGGCAAAGGTTACGATTTTTAGTTTATGTATATTGGTTATATTTTGGAGGTTTTTGAGAAAATATTTTGGTTTGTACGCTGAGAAACCTTATCTGAGTGTCATTATTAGTTCTGTTGGAGTCTGTTGTTTTTTTCGACATGTAGGACATTGCTGCGATAATGCATACCATGCCCAGCCTGGCTGTTCTCTAAACGGTGTTCCACCACGTTGACCGTTTAAGGCACCTTGGAACTGTTGAAAGACAGGTCTGGAATATAAGTGGTCCTGGAAAGTTGAAGGAACGTTCAATATATTACATTTTCTAGATATAAATATTCGATTTATAAATATGATAAACAAAAGGAGGTATTCACTTGCGCAGCAGTGGACATACTTCGGAATTATTTTTAATAACCCTTACCTGCGATAATATATCTATTGCGAGTTTGAGAGACAAACACACTTGCCTACTTTTGACGGGTTTTAGATATTACTTTGTGTCGCCGGTGCTCCGCTAAATGATTGGACTAACATTCGACTTTTACCTTTTAATATTTCAGAAATAGGGTTTTTTTTACTATAAATTAAAATTTTGAAATAAGTGGCGGTAGCCCCCCATTCAATACAAGCGGAATCTTGGAACACATCTGCAGAAATTCCTTACATTTGACTAGGAATATCCGTTAAAAATCGTTTTTCAAACAAGAGTCCAGGCAAAATGGGTCAGTAGTAATCCTCTAGTTTTGATCGGAGGATATTCCTCAAAGTGGGCTGAAACATACGAAAATTAATAAAGGTAGAGACATTTTGTTAAACCCGTTAAAACCGGCACAATTTTCTCTACTACCAGTATGCCATGACCTCGCTGATATCCTTATTATGTTGAACCAAGGCGTCAATTTAGTGCTTGTAAAAGAGACTCATATTACGATTGTAGCGAAGCTTGCGCCAATACAGAGCATTGTAAGGCAATTGCGTGGGAACCTGGAGTGTGAATGTTAACTGTTTAGTGTACATTGCCGATTACCTTCACACCGTATAGTCAAAAAGAATCACTGAACCAAGTCTCATATTGAGTATACATAGAGTGGCGGCTAAGGACCATGTATGGCATTTGATCCATTTTGTCATATATATAATAAAAAATCTGCACTAAAATGCTATGACAACTAAAGGAACCACGGTCCAGGACATTTACTGGTATGCGCAGAGATTACCTATGGGGACCCATGTGCCCTTTACCTCTAGTGGCCCCAATGTGACCTTGGACCCCATATGGTCAAAATCTATATTACTCTAAAAAAATCAACTTTGTAAGTTTGTCCGCTACTATGCGTTTCGCCGTCCTTTAACATACGGATATATGAAGTTGGTGTTGTTCGTGGTGGTAGAGCTCCACGTATGAGGTTTGTGAGTTCACGATTTGGACGGGTCATTTTGGGGGGTCAAAGGTCAGCAGGGGTCATGGAAAAAATGGTTTGTTAGTTGTAATCAAAACGATAACAATTAGAAAATAAGTAAAACACATTGTTAGGCAAACAGATATAGTTTTACAAAGTGAATTAAAAGACACAAGATTATTAAAGTCTAAAAAGTCTGTTCAAATGGTTCCTGACTAGTGCTTGTGACAGGGGTCCCCCAACTCTACCCTGGTAAAACGTTTTACTACGAACGGATAGGGTCAACGTTAAAAAATTCACTACACGTTTACACGTCAGCAAACCCCTACTAACTTTTTTCAATATTATTTTAATTGCTGAAAGTAAAATTGCACCAAATACCCGCCGTCAGTGAAAGGTAAGTTTAACAGTTTCAATGATTCTACTAGAAATGGTTTTTCGATTTTACGGAAACTGGGGAAAATCCCCCGTTGACCAGTTCTTGTAAGTGAGTGGAGCTATTCTTCGGCATAATACACCGATAACACGGCCCCAATTACGCGGGGCTTCAATTACAAGGGAATCAATAATTACCGGATCTACAAAAAAAGGTTTTAAAATGGCACAGCTCCCACAGTGAATCGTCGGTTGGGATCTTTGGGATATTCAACTGCCTTTATTTGGATTAAAACATAAACATAGGTAGTAGTAAAAACAACATTTTATGGTTCGTCAAGATGATATTTATGATTCGATGCAAAGAGGGTGGTAACCCTTGATTACGAAAGAGTTATGGTGCAGGAATGGCATTTCGGGAAGGGAAGCGCATAATCTGCAGTCGTGAATGTTGAGACCCGTGAGGGGTAAAAGGATAGAAATTAACGGTAACTCCCATCTCTATTTCTGACATCGTTTTTCTCCCCGACTTTCGGAGGACCAGCACAGCAATATTTTCTTTAACCATTTAACTGCTAAAGTCTATGCTGTGTCTTAAAGTGTTAACAAATTAACTCCAGTGGTGCAAAGGGTAGGCCTACAGCAATGAACTGTTGTGATTTGCAGTTTGCCTTTTTGAATATTGACAATCATTGCATTAATGCAACAGTGTAAGTTATAATTATTAGAGCCTGGTTGTGACTTTTGTTCCCACGGACAGTCCCTCTACGGGGGCTTGTAAGGACGGCGGAGCCTGTCAATTTTTTGGGAAAGCTTATTTTTAAAGGAGCGCTATCTCATGATGCAGTTCATATGTTAGTAGAGCTCCGTTTTCAAGTTATGAGCCTTTAAAGGTGACTTTTACTTAGACATTTCATTCAATATTTTTTTTTTTTTTAAATCGCCATATGGACTTAGTTCCTACGGACAGTTTCCTTAAATGGGGCGTCAAGAAGGCGGAAGCCTGTCAAATTTTTTTGGGAAAGCTTTATTTAAAGATGCTCATATCATGATTGCAGTTCATAACTATGTAGGTGGCTCGTTTTAAGTTACGAACCTTTTCAAGTTGACTTTTACTTCAAGCCTTCATGTATTTCTTTAACAAAAATCCAAATGCGACTAAGATTCCTGTGACAGTTCCTTAATGTGGAAGCTTTCAATGATCTTTAAGACAGTATCCATTGGGCTGTATCCATCTTGAGGAACTAGGGTTTTACACTTAATGCTCCTCTAAATAAAAAAAAAATCTCCCTGCTTCTAATCAAATCTCCCTGAATTCCAAGATCAAATCTCCCTGATTCCCAAAATTCTCAATGTTAGCAGCTCTGCAAAGGTTCATTTCACGGGGGTCGTGATTGGATAAACTTGGACCATTGCTTTGACGTATGGATTATGAGTTTAAGTATGGTGTTAGATAGATTGCACCGTACATGTTTGTTGTAACATTATCGAGGGGTCATTTTGGGGTCAAAGGTCATCCAGGGGTCGTTATCAGATAACTGGCTGGTGCTTTGATATATGGATAAGAGTTTTGGTATGGTGCGAGTAGGGTAGTCTAGGTGTTGCCGTACGAGTTTTGTGGGTACGTTTCATGGGGTAATTTTGGGGTTCAAGGTCAATCAGGGGTCGTTTGCGGGTAGCTTGGCCTTCTTTTATGTATGGGATATGAGTTTTTGGTGTTGGTGGTTAGAGTTCGAGCGTACGAGTTTGTGGTTTCACGTTTGCAGGGGGGCATTTTTGGCTTCAAGGTCATCCGGGGTCGTTTTCGGGTAACTTGGGCGTGCTTGACGTATGGATATGAGTTTTGGTATGTGGTTAGAGTTTGCCGTCTACCACTTTGTGGTCACGGTCCTTCCAGGGTCATCAAGGTAAAGGAGAGGTCAAATGGGGAAACTTTAGCCAGGTGAGGAAACACTTGGTGGGTCGGGCGATTGTTGATGACGAAAATTTTATAGTCATGACAAGGACCATCAGGGGCGTTTCAAGGTCAAAGAACCGCAAAACCCGAGGGACATTCAATCCAGGTGATAGCAAAGCTACAGGTGATAGCCAAAATCAAGACCGGCTAGTAAAATACTATTAAAGAAACCACCGGTCCAGAACTCTATGGTATGCACAGAATGCCCCTCTTATGGCCCATATGCCCTTTTGACCTCCCAAGGACCCTACTGACCTTTGACCCCAAATATCAAAACAGTCTTCCAAGTTAAGTTGAATAGCCAACAAACTTGCTCAAGAACCAACTGGCCCAAGACACATGGGCTTTATGTCAATGACCTATAATGACCCTACATGACCTGACCCCACAAACTAGCATTCCATAACCATCCCAATTGATGGGTACGACCATTGTGCACTCGTTTGGAAAAGTTATAATCCAATGATTGTTTCCTTACAGAAGAAAAAAATAAAGGCAACTGGTAAACTTATGAAGGTTATTCCCAAGTTGCTTAAATATTGATATGTACATGGCGTAAATGACGGATGACAGTAACAATAGCCGGTCTGTTTGTCGCCCTCCAGAAACCCAATGGATGACTTTTTGCCCCCCAAAATGAGGTAAAATCATGACCTATGTATTAAACATGATATATGTAATCAACAATAAGGATTTCCTTTAAAAATATGCTGAGAAACATTTTTAGAAACGGTATTTTTGAATGGTAGTTTTTTTCCATCAAACTTGACGGAAATATTAAAGTAATGTTTATGAAAAATTTGTCTTCAAAGTGTTTGAGAACCCCATTCAAATTATCTTCAATTATATTATACAGGGGTATATACATATTAACACAGTAAATTAGGGAATTCAGGGTAATTTAGGAAAAATATTGTGACAGTACGAAAAAGTGCTAATGTTATGGTAACCGTATTGTGCTTTCGTCTATTATTCTATCCTTTGCGAAAATCCAGTTCTCGGCGCGGGTGTTTTATTTACTGTATCTAACATATCGCTACAAGTTCGTATTACTTTTGATGTTACAGAAAAGATGTCCTCTACCATGCCGCCTAGAGGTTGAGTGTTGTGTAAAGAGTTCCTCGAAGACAACAAGACAAGAATCCTCAGGAACTATGTGTGTGCGGTGTGAAGTGCTGAAGTTGTTCAAGAGAGAGACCTTGTGTATATATACACAAATGGTGGTCAGAATTGGAATTCCAGAACGTATTTTGACGAATAGATTGTGTATATGGAAGGAGAAGACAAAGAAGACTTAAGGCCAAGGCTACACAGGTCCATCTCTGTCCAGGGCATATCCCTAATAAACACCCCCTTACGATTTTGAATAAAACAATTCAAGGAAAATGAGTTAAGCTCCTAAATCACATGATTTAAGGCCGGGACTGTCGGAATCCATATCATAATCGCTGTTGTCATCAATGCTTTCTGCTCCGGCACATCAAAACTTGGACCCACATGTTGATTATAATAGCTTGGTTGAAAATCATCAGGCGCTGCAGCACGAACACCAGTATAAACTGCGTAAGGTGTTTTTTGCGGGATTTTTGACTTCCATTTTGACTGTAATTAACGCCCCCACTTTTGAAAAAAATGCCACCGCCCCGCGGTCGTTATCAGGAACAATACGGTAAGTTGAATGAGGTTTAGTCATCATTCTAAATCTAGACGTGAAGATGATATGATTACTCTTAGAATAGAGTTAAGTATTCGGTAGTTGGTGACTTTAGAAATGTCGAACTTAAGGTTTGTTAGATGATAATGTTAAGTGAACCTATATCCGGAGGATCAGGAAGTGCGTTCATTACGTCTTATTCTTTATAGATCACAAGAAACAATGAGCTACCACGGTGTCAGCACTTCTCGTGAATTACAGTTCCAGCTGAGATGCTGAGATTACTCAACCTAAATGGCTAATGCACTCCACGCATCGCAACATATAGTCAAGGTAATTCCAGTCAAGAAGCGCATGTGAAAGTTTGGGTTAAGATTTTGATTGATGAGGATACGAATGAGAGAGATTTCCCAGATTTATGGAGCCCCTTTTTTTTGATGGACTCTGTCTTGACGGAGAATTTGAAGATCTACAAGAACCTATCCTTAGGTTGCGGCCTTTCGTGATTGGATGTTTTGGTTCGAGGTTTGAAATGTGATTTCTTTAAAACTCAAGATAAGATATCTTCCGCCTTAGTTAAAACGCTCTTCAACATCTCAGAAGATGTCGTGATGCCTATCATTCCTGTTACTGTCGATTTAGAACAGACTATTGATAAAATCCAGAAGTCTATATGGACCAATTATCAGAAGAAGACTCTTCTTCTCAGATGGATTCTTGAGTCTTTTCTTCATGCCGGGAGGATTAAGAGGATTTCAGTCCCTTTGGATCCCAGGACATGCTGGGCTAGATGAAGTCTGAGGTGAAGACATTTTGTTAGCCGAGACATGTCCACCTACCGGTATTGGAGGCGGCTCTCTACTGAGAAAAATAGGAACAGGAGCAACCACTGCTACAACGAGGAGCACCACAGCTACAACAGGAGCAACCACCAGCTAAAACAGGAGCAACAAGCTACAACCAGGAGCACACCACCAGCGAACAAACAGGAGCACCACCAGCTACAACAGGAGTGTTCAAAGGGAGATTCTTGGAATGGGGGCAAGGAAGCTGATCTCCGCCATTTGGACTACATTAGCAGGATTGTATGGGAACATCGCACGTAGCCTATTGTCTTAAGTCTTTATGAAAGATTGTTGGAGCCTTATTTGGAGAGTCTCAGAAAACTTGCAGAAGAATGAATTGCTGTTAATGCCTTGAATTTCACAGCCAAGAGGATCTCTTGATGGCTCTAGAGAAAAGGATCTCTTTGGAGGTCAGTGTTCTAGCTTAGCTCTCAAGAAGAAGAATGTGTTAAAGCTGCAGATCAAGGCAAGAAATCTACCGATAATCAGCCTAAAGGTTTCCTCCTGATATAGGCCGAATTAGATACAGACCTTATGATTATGGCTACCGCAGAAGGGCTTCCACCTCTAACTATAACTCCTGCAAACAGAGGAAACAGAGGTTCCTTTCGGAAGTCGGGCTACAACTTTAAGACAAGCTAATCCTAACTTAGAGGCTCCAGAGAGATGGAAGTTATCTCATAATCCAGGATCCTCCCTAGAGGCCTGAAGACGTGGCTCGAGTCGGAAAGGTAGATTACATGGACTCTTATCCACTTATGACGCCAGTGGCGTGGTGGTCGATAACCTCAGATCAATGGATTCTGCAGAATAGTTAAGAAGGTTACCATTTGGAGTTTACCGCCCGTCCGCCGATGAAAGTCAGTTTGTATTACGCCTTATACCATAGAGACTTAAGGGCTATGATTCTACACAAACAACGTAGAGGAGTGTTAGGAAAAATGCAATTTTTCCGATTAAAGATTATGGAAGGTTTCTACTTCCGAAATTCTCTTCCTGGCTCCGTAGAAAACAGGAGATCTCAGACCAATAATCAATTTACGCCGCTCTGAAAGATTTATTCATCCAAGACATCTCAGAATGGAAACCCTCTCAGCTGTAATCAAAGAGTGAAGAAGGGGCCTGGTTCAGTGTAACATGGATATTAGACGCCTACTTCCATGTTCCAGTTTTTCCTCCTCCATCAACAGATGGCTTCGGCTGGTTCGACAATAATCCTACCAGTTCGAGATTCTGCACTTAGGACTTTTGACTCCCCCTTACCTTTACAAGATTGGTGAATGAAAAAAAGTGGCCAGAACATCCGAGACGAGGGCATCCAGGTATTCGTCTATCTCGACGATGGTTGATTGTGGCTCCAATCAAGTCAAGCCTGATAATAAGCAAGTAATCGTTGTTCATGAAGACGGTTTGAAGAATGGGTTTAGCGATAACTATAAAGAATTAAATCTCATTCCGAGTCAGAAGCAGGAGGGGTCCTAGGAGCAATCTTGATTTAAAGAAATTCCAAACTTTTCTGACCGAAGAGAGAATTACGGTATTAAGAGATTGCATCCTGCTAATTCTGAGGAATTTTTCTCCAGCATATCTATGGCTCCGCTACTGCTTAGGAATGCTGGCAAACTTGGTAGACCTTCGACCCTTCTGCAGTGATACAAGAATGAGACTGCTACAGCTTCACCTTCGAACGTTACTAACAGAGAACCACCGTCCTGACTCAACCTCAATTCACTTTGAATACAAGATCGTGGAGCATCTAAGTTGGTTTGAACAACTCAAAGAATCTTATGGTGGGAAAGGAGTTCCAGGGAAATACCACTCAGATTATGATTTCGAAAGAATGCTTAGAAGATAGGTTGGGAGCATGCATGAGGCCCTAATAAATAAAAAGGTATGTGTGGTCAAGATTATAGGGAAGCTCCAATAAATTGTACTAGAGTGCTAGCAGTTTTGTCACGCTCTAAGGAGATTCAAATTGAGATCTGGGAAGTCGGTGAAAATCAGATAAGACAATATGCATCTGTAGTTGCCTACATAAACCTCCAAGGAGGAACAAAGAGTATTCCTCATTGCACAGGATCATCGCCTCCTACTTGGTGCAGGAAATCATTCAATACCCTGAAGGCGGAGGAAAGTCATAGACTTAATGCTAGCTTCTTCAGATCAACTGGGCAAGTGGCAATCTCAACGCGTTAGCCAGATGATTTTAAAGACTTAAAGGCTCACTCAGTGAAGATATGTTGGCAAACAGGTCTAATCACCAAATCCCAACATATGCAAGTGGCTGGCGAACGAGAGCCGGGTGAGATGAGCGACTGATTTTTTTAATGAGGTTGGGTCATTTGATTGCAGATGCCTTCCACCGATAATAATTCTGGCAAAAAGTAATGAAAAAGTTACAGCAATTTTTTTTTTTTTTCCCCAAAGTTAATGTCAGGATGTGTTGTAAGCCCCATTTGGCCACGTCAGGTTTGGTTCCCAGGGGTTGGTCAGCAGTTGGAAGATCATCCAAGACTGATTCTGTAATAGGCAAACAATCTGAGGTGGACGGAAAGAAACATAGAGTGTCTCTCCAAAAGACTAGGATTTCTACACTTGATGTGTGGCCTCTTTCAAGCTTGCCTTCAAACGCAAGGCTTTTCAGCAGAAGCTAGAAGGAAGTCAACCTCCGTCCTCTAGTAGACTTCGACGTTTCAACGTCTGGTTTGCAAGAATGACATCAAAGGTTGCTCCGCATACAGCCTCGTAGGAGACGTTGGCGAACTTACGACCTTCACTGTTTCAAAAACCACAACCTTCAACTACTAGAAATATTTGTCAGCCATGATTACAATTCATGACAAACCAGACATGATGAGAGAAGATAAGAACTCTCCCAATCTAATTAAGGGATGCTGAATTAACCGTCCTGCTTTAGAAGACTCTCTCCTTCTTGGGATCCTTCCGTTCTTCAGGCGTCGTGATGAGCTGGTTAAACCGTTGATTAAAGCTAACTTTTTGACTTAACAAGAAAGACTGCGTTCCTTCTTTTGGCTGCATCTACCAGAAGATGTTCAAAACAATGTGTTTCTATTGAAAAGAAGTATATGTAGATTCTCAACTCTCACTATATCACTCTCCTACTCGTGCTGGTTTCATGGTTAAATAACAGACACTCAAATATGCACCTCAGCCTATATTTCTTCCAGAGCTTCCCAGATTCCTGAGATCCTGAAAGATAAGTTGGTGTCCAGTCAGAGTTCTTCGACATTATTATCACCGCACTTGCATTCCTAAAGGAATCTATGGAGTCTTCAATTCTGACCACCTTTTCATCATTACAACTAAAACTTAAAACCTGCTACAAACAAATATTTTCACGATGGGTCACTTATCTCATCTTTGATCGCTTCTTAAGTGAAAGCTAGTGCAACTGGACTAGTAGTAACATCGCCCCTTACCCGGAATAATCATGAAATCGAAGTCAGGCAAACATTTGGGCTTTCACTTAGAGTGAACATCTGATTAATTTGGAAGCAGCAGGAGGAGGACGGCTACAACGTTCCAGAACGTTTATATGATAGGCGTCCTTAGAAGTAATCAAAAACGTGGCCAAAACCATCTGTCGGCCAAAGCCGTCAGAGTAAGAGGAAGGATGCTAAGCATGATTACCATTATGTCATAAGGAGAGGAATTGCCAAAGTCTACGTATGAAAGTATGGCCTTATGCATACAGATGTGCTTTTCTTCGATGTCATGGCTGTACATTGCGCGGCAAAATTATTTCAGCTTCCATATAAAAATTCTCCATGGCGAGAAGAACCCGCAGCACTGAGACTACCGGCTCCACTTCCTCCACCTTAGTGACAGTGTGGCAGTCATGCCACTAGTTGGATCATTTGTAATGTATAAATGGTGAAATAGAAGATACTCACCAAAATGTGTGAGATTAATCTATTTTAATACATACATGGATAACTTACGAATGATCAACTAGGAACCTCATCCAAGGCCCTTCCCTGCAAGTGGAGCCTTGGACAATTGGGGTAGCAGACATCTAACTATTTTGCTATGATGACTATATAATATAGTTGGACGTTAAGCTCGAAAAGTAGCTCGGAAAAAACCCCAAAATTTTGTATTTTTTTTATTTTTTTTATTTTTTTTATTTTTGTCGAAATGGTTTCAAGGTTCATGACACAGTTTTTCGCTATTTTGCGATAATTCCACGCAATGCGTGATCCGTACTTTCAAAATATCTCCAGAACGCATTCGAGGCTTGTGCGACCGTCCATTTTTTATCAAAATCATCTCCGTGTCTCAAGTTTCCTCATATATTCGTAATCTACACACTCTCAAGCTACATTTTGACACCAAGTTAATCTTCATCAACAAATAATAACCTAGATATAAACATGATAAAGGCAAGCGTGTTAGGAAATATACTTTCAGTGAAAGGATCCCACACTTTTCACAGAAACTATTTAGAGGTCTGATCCTTGGGGAAGGTACAAAAATGAGCAAAAGGATTCTTCTGGGTTCCAGTGACGATAGGGATGGTTGCGCGTACCGATGCTAGCGTGCGACTGTAGGCATGGCCGCACCGAAATTTTTAATGTGGCATTAGGGGGTCGCGAGGCCTTTTGAGCACAAAAAAATGCACTAGTTGGATCATATACATATGTATGTAAATAGAAGATATTCACAAGCAATTTAGTTGAGTAGAATTTTCCCCATAGAACACCGTGCTTTGACTTTCACAGAAAGTACTAAATCATCTTATACAAAAGACGGCGTACTCGGCTTATTCCACTTCATGTGGATCTAAAACTGAAAACACCCCCCCCCCCCCCCCCCCCCCCCCCCCTTTCCAAATATGCAAAAAAAAAACGGGTTCGAAAAAAAAAAACATTGGGGGGATTCTTTCTGGAAAGCTCCTCATGTCTCTTTAAAAGAGAGAAAAAAGGTGACTCTGATTTGCTTGTATTTCACCGTATAAAACATAGGCTGAATTTGTATTTGCTCCTATACGACATTAGAAAATTTCACAATTTTGTTACAAAGAAACATTTCCAGTTAATCTTCAGATGGGGTTAGGTGTGATGGAAAGATTTTACATCAGGGCAAAATAAGAACTCTAAGATTTTTGGGGAACACATCGATATGTGAAATCTCTTGTTGCCAACCTTAAATAGGTGAAGGTTGGGGCAAAGCAACGTTGCGCCCAACATCGTAATTACGATGAAAATGTGGGACGTGAACTTAGAAGTCAGGAAAAATGAAAATAACGTTGACATGTTAATGATGGTTCATATAGGTAAATTTGATTAAATGTTTGTAGTGTGTTTTTGAAATTTGGATCATTAAGGGTTTAAACTGGATTAATTTGTTCGGTGGGTTGGTACTAAGACAACGCAGCCAACGAGGGCCCCAACGTGCAAATGTGGGGGCGTGGTCATGACGACCTCGCATTTTTTCTACTAATTTTTTTTTTACCATTTTAAATTTCTCCTGTGGTGTTACATTTAAGTTTTCTTATTTAGGGGAGGGAATTGATTGCAAAACATTTTTTTGCAGGAGGACATTGTATTTGCGGCTTTCAACTGGGAAGCAATCATGACAAGTCCCAATTTTTCAGACTGATGACACCATAGAATCAAATAAGTACCCTGTCAGGAATATGATTTTGTCTTACTGTTACTGTTTTTAAAATTGGTTCATTGCAACACGAATTCAAAGTTGACGACAAACAAGCTGAAAACCTATTCTGTAATATTCCTAATTGAGCAAGAATAATTCCTCCAATCAGGAGACAGATACAACCTACCACAAAAGAAGATTTTGATAATAATTGGCACAATTTAAATGAGCATACTAATTGGGCGACGACCCCGACCCAATATAACAACATGTGGCGAACCTATTTTCTGACGTGCGGGGATCAATGTATCGTAAATCGTGGGGTCGAACTTTTTTGTACAGTGGACCAAACGATGCCCCTGCTTGGTCCAAAAATTTGGTCTCATGTGAAGTTTGGTCAGTACGTCTTTCATTGTTTTGCAACGGTTGGGCTTCCAACGTCCGTGGACTACGTTGCGCCAAAGTTGGTTCCCAACATTTAGTCGTGCTTAGAACTGGGATGGGATCAACAGCGGGGGGAACTACGATTTGTTGACACTCAAGATCCGTAATTTGAAAGGAAAGTAACGCATTAGAATTCAAGGTTGTCTTACACTCTAAAAAAGTTCAGAGGGATTTTTTTTTAAAAAGTAATCGCTTTAGGGTTGTGTAGTTAGTGACCAATCAACTGTTAGGGATTAAAATTATATCTCTCGGTAAATTAGATTGATTTCAAAATCAATATGATGATCTAAGGCAATTTATAGGATTTAATTTAAATAATATTTGTTGCGGTCATAACTAAATCCTAAAGGATTAATTTTAAATCCCGACATTGAGAGTGTATTTCCATGTATATGATGATGGAATTGTTTAAGTTTGTGGCGACCCCTGTGGGTAAGGAGAAACTGGCAGGCAGAAGCCCCGATACTTGCAAAGGGAATTTCGGTTTTTGCTCTCAACTGTGGTTTCAAATAAATAATACCAACATTCATATTAAGAATGCTTGCTAATTCTACAGTTTGGCCAATAGGTAAACGATGTAGATCAAGAGTAAAGGTTCTGCAAGTAATTATGACCAGATTTTATGTGGTCCGGTCGTTGAACGACTGTAATATTTTGCTGCCAGAAAACAAAAGAGGGCGTCGTGAATGTCAATATGGACATTATAGGTCACATCATCTATAAGTGGAACATTACTATTGTGGTTAGGTATTTGGGTGTTATTCGAGGTCCCAGGTTCGATCTCAGGTATAGGCTTACCATGATAAAAGTTACTACATGATTAACAGAGGCGTAGCCAGGATTGATTTAGGGGGGGGCTGAGAAAAATGTAGCAAAGCATATTAGCGTTTTTTATTAGGCGAAGCGTTCTTGCGGTGTGGTGGCCAGGGCCCGCTTAAGGGCCGGTGGGTCAAGCCCCGGCAGGTGGGCCAGGGGAAGAGCCCATGAAGCTCTGGGGTTGTTGTGTTCAAAGGCCAGAAGGCAGGGAAGGCCTATTTTCAGCTGTTTTTTTAGCCTCACTTGTGTTTTGTTCACAATTCAAGTCGGACTCAAAAATAGGCTAGAAAGCTTCAAGCTTTAATGGAATCAATTCATAAGATGATTGATAAGCTGTACTCACTGATTCCTCTTCATGATTATGACACTGAACGTACGCATTTTTAGGGGCGCCGCCGGGCGCACATCTTAGCTTGCTTTGGATGGAAGCTGTTCCGGCGGTTCCGGTAAGTACGTATATCTGTTTCTATATTGAAAAAAAAGATGGCGTAAATGAAACAGTGTTTGAAAAATCTCAAGACTGGAATCATACCGAAAAAAGGATTGGGGAGAAAAAGGGATGCGGCCGTTTAGCGATTGAGTGTTCACTTTCCGTGTTTGCGGAGCCACGAAGTACCCGACAAAAACGTTCAATTTCTCGCTAGGTTCTATAGGTTCAGACCCAATTACGATCACATATTCAAAACAAACAGAGTAAGGACCATTAATGCAAAAATCTCCATAGAACCGTTTTCCGGAGATATTTGAGATTTAGTTTCATGCAGCATTCGCTATGACGGCTGATAACGTTAATCGCTCGAGCTCCAGAGTACTAATTTAGATAATATTTGCACAGTTGTGACACAGACTAACACTTTCCGGACCGTTGTAGGAAAAAAACACTATAGCCAAATTGGGGTTTCTATGGAAGCAAGATATATGTTGCATGAGCGTATTTTCCAAATATTGTGGAAAATATATGAGAGTTGCTCAAAATACCCGAGACTTAAATTTAATTTCTTTCGGCAGAGAGTTAATCAAGGAAGAAGTTCTCCATTTTCCTTGCGAAATGTAGGAATTATATATTTCAAAAACAATGATAATGGATCCTGATGTAATAAGCCCTATAGAGGTCAGTGGGTCGTGTCAAGTATGACCTCGACGTCTTCCATCACTTGTAAGCATAGAGCAGATACACGGTGTATATTGCAAGTTTCTCAATGGGGGGCAGAGGTCAAAGGCGCTGCAAAACATTGAACTGCTGATCCCCTGTGGGTTCACGGTTCGAAAACGGTCAGGATATGTTTAATTTTAGTGTTGTTGTTATTAGTTTTGTTCGGGGTTTTGTGTTTTTGTGTGAGGCTGTTTGTACCAGGAAAAATTGCTGCGTTGTTTTGTTTTTTCTCCTTTTCCCCTTTTTTTTTCTTTTTAACAACCAGCTTTTAAACAAAAAGCTACATTGAATCACGAAGTTGGGAATATAGCCAACATGAAAAATTACTAATAAATGAAACAAAAGTATATGGAAACAAAAGAAAAGAATTAAAAATAAATAAAATACAATAAAAAATTCAAAAGAATTAACAACTGAACAATGAGTTGAAAAAAACCGCTAAATCACAAAAAAGAAAAGACAAATAACAAATAAGATTTTAAAAGCAAAAACAATATTAACTTAAAATTTAATTAAAAAAATAAATAATATAAGCAAATTAAAACAAAAGTTAATGAAAAAAACAATATTAACTTAAAATTAATTAAAAATACATAAAATAATATAAGCAAATTAAAAACAAAAGTTAATGAACAAAAATAAATGTAAAAAATAATAACAAATGCAACTAAATGAAAATACACCAATAAACAATGTATTAAAATAAAAATGAACTAATAAAAATAAAAAATCTTTAAAATAATAAAAAATAAAGATAAGTTGATAAATTAATAATAATAAAACAAAATTACAATGGAAACAAAAGAAAATAAATTTAAATATAAAATAAAATACAAAATAAAAATTCAAACGAATTAACATTGAACAATGAGTGAAAAAAGAAAACGCTAAAAGACAAATAAAAAAGAAAAGACGGAAACAAATGAGAATTTAAATGAAAAACAATATTAAATTAAAGTTAATTAAAAATACATAAAATAATATAAGCAGATAAAAACAAAAATTATTAATAACAAAAGTTAATAAACAAAAATAAATGTAAAAAATAATAACAAATGCAACTAAAATACACAAAAATACACGTTGATAAAATATGAAAAGCAAGGAGTTTGTTCAGGAAATATGTGGCGTGGTATTATTAAAATACTAATTAAAATAAAAACAGCAATAATAAATAAACAATGAAACTTGAGCATAAATACGAACAACGTTAGTAGTAATTAAAAGTTTAAAAAGAAATTAAGAAATAATGAAAATATCGAATACGAACAAAAATTAATGAAACAATAAAATAAGCATTTAAAATTTAGCATTTTTTTTTTTAAAAATATTAAAACTAAAAAGTAATACAAATTAATTGAAAGAAATAAAACCCGAATATTAAAAATGAGAAAAAAATGACAAATACATTAAAAAAAAGAAAATACGAAGAAAAATGTTTTTTAAACAATTATAAAATAAAAATAAAAAATAGAAATGTGACAAATAGTGACCCAAAATAAAATAAGATTTAACAAATATAATAAAAAAAGTGGAGAAAATGATCATAAAACAAAATATACACTAAATTTTATAAAAAATAATTAAAATATAGGCCTATTGTTTTTTTTCAAGTTAATTTTTTTCATTTTTCAATTTGGTGAAAATGAGAACCTGAATTGGATGGGTAGGGTTGTGTTGGTGGAAGGAGTGATTGGCAAACACTCTTGTATAATGTGGAACCCTGGCGTTGTTAGAAAGAGAACCCCGGGGGTATTTGGGAAAGGGAACTCTGGGGAGGTTGAGAAGGAAATCTGGTAGAGGTTTCATGGTATGCAAATGAGGTATTGCCATTTATATTCCGTCAAGCGCTTTTGCCCAATATCATATAGCGCACGACGGAAAAGGGTGTGGAGGTAATGTAGAAATGTGCCCTGGTGTAGTTGGAAGGAGGAACCTGGGTTAGTTGGGAAAGGGCCAATTTGGTGAAAATTAAACAAGGCATTGATTTTTTTTATGCAATTTTGTGGTTTATAAAATCAAAGGTGCAACATAGGATACCTCATTTGTTAATAAGGTCAAAAGCCTCATACCAGTCAAATGTCTTGTGAAGTCACGTTGTAAAATAAGCTGAAAATGTAACATTGACCTCAATTGAAAATATGCTATGCAATTAAAACCAACTCCATTTGGTTTTGCAATCACACCCTTCGCTGTTTCTGAAGTCAAGGCGTCACCATCAAGGGCAAAGGTTCATGTTTTAAAACTATCATTGACAACAACAAAAAGGCAACTCTCAAACACCACCCCAAAAACAGCGCCTCAATAAACAAATCCAACTCCCTAAAATGCTGAAATAAATATTTCCAATTCTATAGTGCACAAAGATTAACAAACAACCAAGTAATGGTCTCAGTATAGTTCATATGTTTACCACACTTAAATTTAATCTTTTACCCGGTATTTGGCTACAAAAATAAAGCTTCTAATTTCCGATAGTTCCCTATAATACGCTAATGTGGGGTTGGCTCCTAACAAAAATTGCAAACTTTCAACAACCACTAAACTGTTCCTACTATATTCTTGTCTTCAACTATATTATAGATAAGATATATATATATATATAATATATATATATATATTATATATATATATATATATATATATTATACTTATTTCGAACACTTTTGTTCTAGCAAGTTGCAATAAAACTTCACGAATTCAATCTGAGATTGTGTCTACCGTTTCTTTGTTACATAAGTATTTCCCAACCACATAGAACAACCCAAACAAGACTCCCTCCTTGGGGCGCCCCTTGTTCCTTTTTAAAGGATTTTTATTCTGATACATCTGGTATAGGTTTGAAGTAAATCGCTTGCATGGAACACAAGCTTCACCGTTACATACTTTCCCTTTAAAGGAACCTTCTTATCCAATGCAAGGCCAAAAATCACTATTTGTGTAGTAATACTGGTCATACTTTGCTGTACAAAAGTTTGCTGTTACCAACACATGAATATTGTCTGCTTAAATGATAAATAGTTCCATGCTATACATAATATACATATACATGTTTTTGATTTAACTTTTGATCCAAACACAAAAAATAGAATAATTCCTACCACCCTCGAATTTTCAGATGGACCTCCATCTTTCATCACGAGTAGATGGTGATTAACTGCAATCGATCAAGTATGATTTTCGTGACCTTTGACTTGTATCACGATCCTCGTAGACTCCACTGAGTTTGTACCGGCCCCCGTCATTGTTTGAGCGATGTTGATTGGCTTTTTATGTTAACTAAACCTAACTGCCTCCTTAACACCTCGTTCAAAAACCACTCTAATTATACATATACTAAATAGGCAAAATATACATATACAAACAATGTAATTCGTACCACAATTGTATATTAAACATTGGAAGTATTATTTTGGATATAAATTGGCTATAGAAGTCATTCTACAGTTTAATTTGTCAAGCAAAATTTTAGGTTAGGACTAGTCTCATTTAGTGCAAGCAGGGAATGTCACTATCACTAGTGGTGCAAGTAAGGTATGTATATCACTGACCATGGCCATGCATGGAAATATGAGACTCTTGAACTCAACAGCCAGTATCAGTAACAGCTGAGAAGTGTAAACAATCATGGGCTGTATACACACAATAAGAACTGTGTACCACTGCATGAGGGTTTGGTCAATTCAGGATTAATCTTCTGCCTGGCAGAAGAAAAATTACACCGCAAATTTCTAGGGGGTCAAACACCAGCATTACAGTAATTTTGTACGTACCATTTTCACGGCCGAAATTGCCCTATATTTGCGGAGATCCGCGAACAAACAACGGCTCCAAAATGGCCCGAGTAATATACTGTCCGATATACGCGACCGATAATTCAGATCATTTTGCACAAGGCTCATTTGTTCGAGGGTATTTCTGACCTTGACTCCATGAGACGTCGTAACAGTATGTTCACAATCAGAGTGTGTGATCCGCTGGCAGCGGCGATACTGCCCATGTTTCACCGCATTTTTCGTTGCACTTGGAGTCTCAGTACCTCTTGATGTTCAATACCATGCCTTGGAAGTCAGTTGTTACTGTATTGTTTTCCGTAACATCTTGGAGTAATTCGCCAAACGTGGCTTTTAGACGGCTTTGGCGAAGATAAGAAACCAGGCATTTTGTGCTCTTTGAATAAAATCTGATCCGTAGATAGCTGACTAAAGCCATTTCACACAGAGAAGAACACAATACACCCTGATATCAGCTAGATTCGGTGTGAGGTCACACGGCATGCACGCGATACATTTGAATCATGCACTGCAAACGAGAATTGTCCGTCAATTCAGCTTTTGCGGGCTCAAAATCCAAACCTTATACGGGACCCAAACATCATTACTTGTTAATGCCAACGAGATGATTTAAGATGTTCCAACATGTAACCAAGCAAGAGCTTCTATTGGCAGATTAGGCATCGATCACTTGAATGAAATGATTCTTGTCAGGAGATCTTTAGACTCATCATCTAGTTGGTGTTCAGTTGATCGTATACATCGTACTCTTGTATTGCCGGACGCAATGAGTAAAAGCTAAACGTGGTTGGCGTTATTGTATTTGTGCTTGAAGGCAGGACCGCACCCTCCAAAATTGGCAAAGGGCCGGTTTTATCATGCTGAATTTTGGCCGATGTTGTTTTCAGGGTGTGCTGCAATTAATATTTGAATAACCACTTTTCATACTATGGCATTAATACTACTATTGTCTTGGCGATGCTAGATGTCTTCTGACCCCCCCCCCCCCCCCCCCCCCCTTCCGATTTTGGAGGCGACGGTTAAAAAAAAATGTGGAAACCGGCGAGCGCAGCGAGCGCCGCAAAAAATGGTTTGTCGGTATAATGCACGCGGTCGTAGTACATTTACAATCTGGTGCCCCGCATGCTCGCGAAGGTCCACTTCTTGGCAAATCCGACCCCCCAAATAATCTCCTGGCTATGGGCCGTTCGAAGGTTTGGGTTCATGTAGCTTATGAAGTGTTTCTTCTGGTAAACTCTTCCGCTTGAAGATGGTTGAGAAAAAAAGTGTTTTGTGTGACTGAATACGTGATTGATGGGAATATAACTTTTTGAATTCAATGGCGGGAGTGTCGGGTAACTGGCGTTAGATAGCATCGCTTGAGGATATCCACTTCATTTAGGCGATCTTAGCTAAGGTATGTAAAAGGTATGTAAGTCCTGGCATGCTCCTGTCCTCAAATGAAGGCCATCCAGTCGTTAAGAAGTGAGGTGACAGTATCCTTGTGCGCTAATGTTATCTATGTTTTTTCCTTCCGTTCCGCCTGCC
Source organism: Ophioderma brevispina (assembly GCA_023653785.1). Taxonomy (NCBI): domain Eukaryota; kingdom Metazoa; phylum Echinodermata; class Ophiuroidea; order Amphilepidida; family Ophiodermatidae; genus Ophioderma; species Ophioderma brevispina. The sequence continues at coordinate 25,196 of JAMKCH010008599.1, forward strand.
ATCAGGAAATTGTCGCAATCACTAGCTTCGCTTCACCTAGGACGGCATCGACGAAGCGCACAATTACTATCATATCAGCGGCTACCTTGTAATATTACCCCATAACCCCTCCCGAAATCGCTTGGGTCGCCTAGGCAAGCGAGATGGAGTGCTGTTTGCCCAATTGCACAATCCGTTGGTCGCACCGAGGTTTGAACTAATCAAGGATGTTATGTATGAACATAAAAGGTGTGGTACCATTTCTTAGCTGTGTGAACTTCTTAAAATGTTAAAATTCTAACCCTCGTTTTATTTCATGAAAGATTTGTTCAATAGTCCGTGTCATGTTGAATAGTCGATGTATGCTTTGCACGTTTGTTATAACTGTGAGTTATGCACTTGTCGCCGTGGATTACGGTGTCTATTACAACGTACTAATTGGAATGATTTTATAAGTATATATTGCAACACGGACATATTGATCCCGGGATATTGATCAAACATAACTTAAGGTAGTGGCGACCATTTTGAGGAGACTGCGTCAATGCAAGGACCAGATTGATCAGTTTATGTGTTTTCATAAAACAGACACGTACATTTTGAAGCAAACAAATGGTTATATGTGATCTCTTCATTCAGAAGCATGGATATGGGTTATTATACCTTGCAGCCAAAATCCGCCCAAGATTAATAGCTTTCCAGTGTATTACCTCAAGCGGCAAGTTTGTAGTTTTTGCTGGACTTTCCTCTGTGTTTTACTTCAAGCACTTCCTGCTGTTTTTTATTATGTTATGCTGTATAACTTGAGGCCTGTGAGCAAAAGTGGTTGAACTACTGTGACCGCGAGTTCATTTCTAGTGCAGTTGGGATGAGACTCCTTCTAGTTAAGTTGCGTGAAATAGATGGACTATTTCTATCATGAAGTCCTGAATAATGTTCTATATTCTTAAAGACATATTTCTGTCGTATGAATATACTTTGCCTTGTATATTAGGGTGGGACGAAATTTTTTTTTCCCGGATCCACTTGGAACTCCTGGAGAATTTTCCTTGGGTATATGCTATTGTAAACCTGAAGTATTAGTAAAATCGAAGCATGTTTCACCCAGGCAGTAGATAACCACTCGTTTCCCTAAACCTCCTGTACAAAACACATTTTCGCATGTTTTGCCCACATTTTGTAATATTATTGAATTTACCTTGCCTTGAAAAGGTATGTTACCCTCGATAGTCCTTAACATGGTGTAAGATCATTATGAGCAACAAATTAACTGCAAAAAAAAAAAAAAAACAACAACAACAAAACAATTTGATCCACTAGCAATATAGAGAGTGGTGATTGTTGTACCCCTGCCCCTTAAAATAGCTTTCTGGTAAGAAATTTGCTTTCGATGATTTTCGAAAATTTCATTCAATGCAAAAGGAAAGATATGCAAGGATTGGAACTGACAAGCATTCAGAATTGGGTTTTATTTCTCATATTTTAAAGGCTTAAAATTCAAGCGATTTTCACTGGAATTTGTCATAGAATCAACGTTTGAGTACATTTGGTCATTGCCAAGCATCCGAAATGAATTTTTTTTCGCACAGGTGAACCTTTGCCTACTATATAAAACCAATTAATTCTTTAGTTTCGATATCAGTACACCCACAACCCCTACCCCTAAGAAAAAGGACTTAATTACCAAAGCAAAATTTTAACACTTTCCTTCCTAAAGCTACCTCACTGCATTGATCCTGCTTTATTTCAGTTTGGCTTTGTTAGCACAATGTTCAAACTCTCCTTTGGTAGCAATATGAACCACTTGATACAAAAGAGTATTACTATGAGAGCTAAAAATCATGTATTGCTATAGCTGCTAATAAGGTATATTTAGGGGTAGGGGTAACATATTTGAGAGAAAGAACTTGATAAAGTAACAATAAAGGATTTATTTTAATGGATAACGAAAGAATGATATCACAATTTATTTATTCATATCCATTTTCAAGGATTTCCTGTAAAATCAATGTTCTTTTCAGATATTTAGGATTTCGTGTAGAAATCTACAAAACATGATCAATTACGTTTTGTACAGGCGGTATAGGGAAATCAAAGATATTCTACTGCCTGGGTGAAACATGCTCCGATCTTACTAATATTTCAGGTTTACAATAGCATATACCCAAGGAAAATTCTCCAGGAGTTCCAAGTGGATCCGAGAAAAAAAATTGTTCGTCCCACCCTATTGTATATGGTAAATTAGAGGATTTCTTTAAAAATGGTTTCCAATTATCTCTTTACACAATATTAACTCAATACAAATCCAATGCATTCGAAGATTATTCGCAGAAGCTAGGCACTTTGAATGACACAACAGAACTTCGTGTTTAGTTGACATTTGCACCAAACTGTCAATACAGTCTACACATACGCAGTTTGTTTTTGCCTTCAAGTGCGCCAACATGGACTCAGATAATTGACACCAGAAATCATGACATCCTTCTCTATAAATTAAACAAATATGGTGTCAGAGGCGTTGCTAATAACTGGATTAGGAATTACCTGTCCAATAGAAAACAACAGGTGCTGATTAATAATATATTTTCCAAACCAGCTTCCATCACTTGTGGAGTTCCTCAAGGCTCCATTTTAGGACCACTTCTATTTCTACTATATATTAATGACCTCCAACTTTGTTCTAAAATACCATATTTTATTCTGTTCGCTGATGACACAAATATACTTTTCTCCCATCCCAATCTTAATGTTCTTGAACAAACTATAAATGAAGAACTTATTGTTATTTCTAATTGGTTCAAACTAAATAAATTATCACTAAATGTTAAAAAGACTAACTTTATGATCTTTAAAAATAAATACAATAATAAACCTGATATCAATATTGAGATTAAAATTAACAATATTGCTATTCAACAAGTATTACCAACAACATTTCTTGGTATTCTCGTTGACCACAATCTATCTTGGAATTCTCATACTAAACACATTTCAAAAATCATTTCAAAATATAATGGAGTTATTCGTAAAGTCAGACCTTTTCTTCCCCAAGAGTCACTTCATACACTATATAAAAATTGTCTTATTTTACCATACATTTCATATGGAACTAGAGCTTGGGGTGACGCTAACAACACTGCTCTTGATTCACTTTTCCTACTCCAGAAAAGAGTTATTAGAACATGCTCAAACTCTCTATGGCTGGCTCACACAGACCCTCTTTTTTTCATCACTCAAAACCTTGAAGGTCTATGATAATATACAAGCTTCAACTTGCCACTTTTATGTTCCAGTTTACCTTAATGTGTCAAAATAAGGAAGAGATTGTAGCATATGCAATGCTTACTTACCATGTTATGTGACAAAATAGGTCATGGGGCAACATAATCCAATTAGCATTGACCTTCTTTGACCTTTATCTCGGTAAGTAAACATTTAACATAACCAAAACTATACTTTTTGGGATTCCTCTTTCCTCAGGCAATAATTTGCAAGTATTTAAAATATAATCAGAGTAACTTTCAATGTTGACCCCTGTACAAATTGGGATTGACCTTTTTTACCGTTTTAGTCATTTGTACTCTATACCTCCAAAAAAAAAAAAAAAAAAAATTGATTCACTCTTCCTACTCCAGAAAAGAGTTATTAGAACATGCTCAAACTCTCTATGGCTGGCTCACACAGACCCTCTTTTGTCATCACTCAAAACCTTGAAGGTCTATGATAATATACAAGCTTCAACTTGCCACTTTTATGTTCCAGTTTACACATAACCCATTACCTAATGATCTTCTTATTTCTCAACTACCATACTCCCACTCACCATTATGAAACCAGGCATGCAAATACCCCCTTACATAAAAAAAAGTTTAACACCCTTCTGGCCAATAATACACCCCAAATCCAAGGCCCCTTGCTCTGGTCCAACTTACCATCACAACTAAAAACTGCCCCCTCTCTTATTTCCTTCAAAACCAACATGAAAAAAACATTGATAAGCTCATATGGTGCTGTCAGTCCTTCCTAAATTCATCTCTTTTCTTCCTTAAAACTGCCAACTTATATTCTTCCTTTATCTAACAGTCGGATTGTGCACTTGTTCTGTTTTGTCTGTTTTTGTTTCTTTTGTCATTATTTTTGTATTGCTCATGTTATTTTGTCCACTTGTATCTTGTTCCTTGTATGATATTATTTAATTAGTTTTGTACGTAATTTTGAGAGGTCTCTGCACCCTCACGCCTTGCGTTTAGCAGTGACCTCGTTCATCACTGGTACAGCATGCAGTCTCTTTGTAATCCAGTTGCTTTTTTACACGATACAGTTCTGTAAAATATTATTTTTCCTTTTATGCATAGCCATAGTGTTTTATTTTCAGCTTCTCTTAAGTTATAATGATGCTTTATAATTTACACTTATTCATGAGGATTTTTTTCTTAATTCTATTGTTATTTTTTTTTTCATTGTACTATATTATTTATCATCATGTTGCTGTATTTTGTGAAGAACAAAATAAATGATTGATTGAATTGATCGATTGAATATGTGCTTAAAGAGGACTGCAGTCAAGCTATCCTTGGTAATCGGGGATGCCATCCTCAGCAGCATCTCTTAGTAATTCAGGATTTAATTTTAAAATCTGAGTATGCAAAACAATCAATGTCGAACTATGATGTGATCTTCGTTTATTTTATAGACACCAGTCACTGATAGAAGTACGCAAAACGTGAACGTATTGGGTGAATTACGGAATTCTTTCACTTGCGTAAACCGCGAACAGAGGTATCCTGTTCCACTATTCAGTAACGCGAATTGTGTCATTGTGTCATTCCAGTATGACTTGTTGTAAGCATGCTAAAGATGTCGTATGTATCAGGTGGTATAGGTAACGTAAATGATGTCATGTCCTTTGGGAGTTCGCCGCTGCTGCAGCTGATGATACTATTGACAGGCAAACATTCTCAGAAACAGCAAACTTGAAGGGTGGCAATGAGTGATTGCAAATATGCAAAAATATCGATGATTCTTACCATCTTCATTAAGAAGACAGCTATAAATCCATGAACGAGCTTAATCTGCTTTTTTCGAAGCACGTCGTATCTCCCTATGCTCTTTATCCGCTTTGCTGAGTTACACGTTGACTGGCTACATTGCTGCTTGCAGCCAGTACAATATCACACTATACTCTTCTATTATCAATTCTGAACAAGTTACTTTATAAAAGATAAGCTCATCTCGAAACTTAATAACTGTATTTTGAAAATTGCTTCCACTCTATAGAATGAAGAGGAAGACCTGCGGACTCTGACCCGTCCATCATTGAAGTCCAAGCAAACTTACTTTCATCAGTGAATAAGACGATATCCCAGTTATTGTTTAAACCTCTCTCTCACACCATGTATTCCATTGATTGATTTACTTTGCAATAATACCGTTTTCCGATAGAATAGGTTGAATTTCTAACGTTATCTTTACCGTAAAACCACGAGGCATGTGAACAATCTCGTGAAGATATCTAATAGTATGGCTGTGAATGGGGATCGGAGTAACTTTTAGAATATGGATGTCAAAAAAGTTTGCTTTGTCTTGGGTAGTAGGAAGCTATTACTTTTGTGTTTCAAACAGAACTGGTGCTTCCTTTCGGTCAGTCGGTATGTGTCTATTGTGTCAATGTCGTGAATCCTTCAAACATATCTGCAGAAGTATGAGTACTTTCGACATTTAGTTAATCAAAAATAAAAGGCGTAAGATATCTTAAACCTAGAGCGGAGATTTCAACTACTATTCTGAGATCCCCATGAAGGTTACTTGATGATGTATCTCATGATTCTGGCTAAGGTCCCTGAAGATGCATCGTCAGATCTTACGTTGAGTCTGATGGTACCTTTCTCGGAGGAAGGGTCTTTTGAAGTAGCTATCAAGTACGTTCTCGTGCTTCCGGTTTCCAATCAAGAACATAGATGGTGGTTGCCAGTACATTGTTGTTTTCCTCCAAAGTAAGAGAACGGATACACTTGTCGATGTTTCATCACTAGTTGTCACTGTATTGGTAATTGGTACCTGTATAAATAGCTAAATTTTAAATTATGGTAAAGCTGCACTTTCTACATTGGCCCAATGAAGTAGAGTCTCGGCTGAAATCTGACATTCAGTTCCGAAAATATGGTTGACCAAGGTAATCGCGTTTTGCCATGTACCTTTATTTTTCATTCTGCGATAATTAACAATCATGTTATTTAAAAATTTAAGGTTTATATTGAATTATTTAATAAAATAGTGATGATTAAATTCCAATCATTTTATGTACTTCAGCACATTTCAGTTGTAGTTTCTTTATTACCTCAATCTGCTATATTTAACAATTATAATTAAAAATTACAATTACAAGAAATGTTCAGATGTATATTTTAACTATTAACCTATATAACTAAAGCTGGACTTTCTGGATTCGAAGTCAAAGGTATTTGACACTGGGGCAACATATTCAAGTGATAAAACATGGCTAATTAGATAGAGGATGTAAAGTTTTGAAAATTTAACTGCTAGAAAATCATATATTGAAGTCTAAACCCTGCAGGAAAATGACAAAAGTAAAAAAAAACCTTTGCTGCGTTTTCTCACATTCTATGTAATCACAATAACGCGTACTGTGTCAACGAGCAATATTACATAAGCTTGAGATGGTGGAGAGAGGAACGTCAAAGTTTCTCTTTTCCAATTGTAAAGGCTATGACGAACGAAATACCTGGTAGCAGACTGGGTGCTCGGCACTAGGTGTTACTGCCACGCTAAACAGCTATTTATTGCAGTCACTAACCTGCTTATCCCGCGGACATGTCTCTGGATGTGCACAGCCTCTTGGCTTCCATAAAAATAAAAGATCAAAGTACGGATTTGACGTCTAATGTAGGTCACTGGCCTAAATTAAAGTGAGATTAAATGCAGTATTGTATCATGCTTTGAACGGAGGAGGACTACTAAACGTGATTAAGTTACTGTCCGATGCAAAAGAGCCGCTTTCTTCACTCAATCCCTGCTTGGAGAAGCAAGCGTTACGCCACTAACCAAGTTCTTGGGAGTAAACACAACTGATCCAGTTCAAGGTGTTTCATACCATCTTCACCCCGATTCGTTTGATGATGACGTGAATGACCTCGCGGTCTCTTACGTGATAAGGTGATGCTGCTGATATACATTGCTATAGTCGGATAATTTGAATCAAACGGTTTTTCATTTTACCAAATTGTATTGTTTTTTTTTGTAATGTATTACAATGCTAGCAAAACAACAATTTGTAACATCACAGGTATAAACCAACCTCAGGTACCTGTTTCATATAGGGCATAAATGAAACGTCATTTGCACTAAAACCTGTTTGTCTCTATGCCGTATCCCATTATACGTCATAGAGACCAACATTGTTTTCCTAATGTATGATACTTTCAAAAACATGCTATCATGCATTTAAAAATCGAATAATAATATTACTATCATGCCTTTGTGTCAAGAAAATTGTTATGTTGAACTCCACCGATAGACACTGGGGATAGACGTTGACAGCAAAGCAAACCACGAAATGGTAGTTTGGCTATTTCTATAAATGACGGCGTTTGTAAACACGTATATCGCGTACTCTTAAAACGTGTACCTTTCGTTGTGTTTTTGAGTATTAATCAAAGGAACTTTGTTGTATTTATGTGCATCCGATAATTTACCTAATAACACACAGAATATGTTGACGTATTTATCTGAGAATTTTCGTTGAATCCGTTTGCCGCCAAATACCAAGTTGACCGCCGCATCGCCTATCGACAGCTTCAGAATAAATTCTCCTTACTTACCATATTTGCATACTTACCTTACAATTACAGAAATGAGTATTGCAAACGTAATGGGCAATAATGACGATGATGCCTAATACTTTAGATTTTACTCTATCCAAATATGGAAAATTAAAGAAAAAATATCCGAAATCAGTCAGAGAGGGGGCGAGAACTTAAAATCAAGCCCTAGCAATCAAGCAATAGTTTCCACAAATTTAATCAACTAAAATTTCCAAAAGGTGAGGTTTCGGTTTTAGGTGGGCGCTATATTCAGCAGTTGTCCTGACAAGGTAAAAATCATAAATGAATAGGGTACAAACGTGAGTACGAAATACAAATAAACATCAAATTTACTGAATAAATAAATACCAGTAAGAATAACACATAAAATGATCATGATATGTCACTACATAAATTAACATCAATAATGAATAAATTAATCGATTAATTCACGGAAAGAAAGTAAATCATACTAAAATAAGTCATTAAATAATTACAATAATAATGGAAACAACACCTGAAATTACCTACCTGGACCTAAACCTTCCACACCATCTAGAGCAGGAGCAGAATATCATAGGATCCTTATTTAAAGAGTTCGTTCATGCCCGCCTACATCTAAGGTTTGACACCTTTGGTAGTTAGTATGCACTCTCTATATCAATGCAAGGTAGGTAGTGGTCTCTAATTGTGGTTGAACTTTTTCAATAGGGGCCAATTTAAGGTTACACAGGGGTCACACTTTTAAACTACTCCAAACATGTTGAAAGATTTTCCATATTGTCCGTCTAGTCATAAGGATTCCAAAAATGTACAGTTTGTACCATTTATGAATATTGGTTTTGGAGGTATAGAGTATAAATGACTAAAACGGTAAAAAGGTCAATCCCAATTTGTACAGGGGTCAACATTGAAAGTTAGTTACTCTGATTATATTTTAAAAAGTATAGTTTTGGTTATGTTAAATGTTTACTTACCGAGATAAAGGTCAAAGAAGGTCAATGCCAATTGGATTATGTTGCCCCATGACCTATTTTGTCACATAACATGATAAGTATGCATTGCATATGCTACAATCTCTTCCTTATTTTGACACATTAAGGTAGATGAACAATTAATTTTTTACCAAAATTAGAGCAACTTCTGATTTTGACCCTTGTACAAATGGAAATTGACCTTATTTACAATTTTAACCATTTTACCCAATAACTCTAAAACTAATGTTCATGGATATGAACAATATTAAGAATTAAAACGTTATTACAATCATGTGACCAAATTTTAACGTTGAAGCTATGGCATCATACAAACGTTGTCTTTACGTTACCACGTGGTTATAAAAAAAGTTATATTTCAGGCAAACAATTTTGAGAAAAAGCAATAAACAAAGGGAAAACGTGAAGAAATAAAGATTTAAACCAGTTTATACACTTTGTTTTATATGGTAATGTACACATTCTAATATCACCAATCATTTGATCATCATATGAATAAACTTAATACAATGTACCTTACATAGATTCGAACCAGGGCCTTAAGATTACAAGTCCTAAACTTATCCACTACACTACATGACTTTACTGATAGCAGATCCTAACATTAAATATATATCAAAATTATGTGTGTGTACTACTTTTTTCAAATTAAACTAAATATAATACAAAAAGGAGGAAAAGAGTTTTAAACTATTTTTAAAAATGATAGTGAAAATAAGATTTTGCATTTTTTTTTAATGACGTTACTTACGACGTTATTTAACATATTTTATAGGTAAAACGATTTTCATAGTTCGTATTCTTACATTATAAACAAGTAAGTTACAAAAGAACGTAATATTACGGAACATTTCATAACGGTCAGCGAATAAATACTACCTTTTTTCAAAATGTGTAGTATTATTTTTTTAGCCACTGTTTATTTACATTTACTCTGATTATATTTTAAATACTTGCAAATTATTGCCTGAGGAAAGAGGACGCCCAAAAAGTATAGTTTTGGTTATGTTAAATGTTTACTTACCGAGATAAAGGTCAAAGAAGGTCAATGCCAATTGGATTATGTTGCCCCATGACCTATTTTGTCACATAACATGATAAGTATGCATTGCATATGCTACAATCTCTTATTTTGACACATTAAGGTAGATGAACAATTTTTTACCAAAATTAGAGCAACTTCTGATTTTGACCCTTGTACAAATGGAAATTGACCTTATTTACAATTTTAACCATTTTACCCAATAACTCTAAAACTAATGTTCATGGATGGTACAAACTATATCCTTTGATTGGAGTATTTTAAAAGTTTGACCCCTGTGTAAACTTAAATTGGCCCTTATTGAAAAAGTGACACCACAACTTGAGATCACTAACTACCTTACATTGATATAGAGGGTCCATACTAACTACCAAAGGTGTCAAAGCTTAGATGCAGTGGGACACGAACGATAATATTTGCCCAAGGTCCGTGCTCCCGCTCTATTCTGGGAGATGTGCGATGGCTTCTGCTTCATGACCTCCAGCCAGATCATCCTATCTTGTGATGTTCTGTAAGAATCTTCTAGGGATCTTATATTTCTCCTGGATGCACAGTCTGCCTTCACACAATCTAACCATTTCTCGGGTTGTCTTCCCCTTGGCCTGACTGAAATGATTGAATAATAAATCAAAAGGAGATGTTTACGGCCTAAAGACGTAATTAATAAATAAACGTTGAGTATATTTAAAAATAAACACACACATATTTAAAATGAAAATGTCATATATGGCTAGGACATGTTGGAATTTTTGGATATAAATTGATTACATTTCTATTGCTAACTTTTACTGTGCTTGGAGTCTTGTTTTCGGCGGTGTGCGGTGGTAGTAGGATGGTAGGCAGAATGTTGTTTTACAAACTGACGCCGTATGAATTAGGGGTTTTAAGTTAAGGATTTAGAGTTTAGTGTTTAGGATCAGGCGTGAGAGTGGGAGATAGGATCAAGTTTACGGTTAGGGTTAGGGTTGAGAGGTTAGAAATAAGGCAGCAAGGACTCAAAACATTCACCTGAGAAACGGATGAAGACATCAGCGCGGTGCAGAGGCTGAAGGTGGAAAAGGCTGTGGCTTACCGAATTTGATTTGGCCCTACTGGTGTTTAAACTCGGGTTCATTTGGTAATTTTGATGAACAATTACTACATTTGGTATCTGATTTGCACCTTACTAAAATTCGAGGGGAGAACACGCGCACTTCGTAATGAAAGATGTAGAATTCTACAGTCAATTTATATCGACCGATTCGCGCGCAAATTGCCGAAATGGTGATTTGCAGTTGAAACTAGAATTTCGCGGTTCTCGGCTTTCGCGCTCGCTATATTCACAGAATATAAGCTGTGGGCCGCACCATGACCTTTGACATTGGCACATGACCTTTACATTTTCAACTTGACCTCACATGACCTTTGACCTTGGCATACGACGTTTGACCTCATCAACATTTTCAAAAAAAAAACTTAACGCAATTTTTCAAAAACTTAACATTTTAGTGACACACACACACATACACATCCACACGCACAACGGATTGCTAAGTGGTCCTCCAGCTAGAGCTGGCGGCCCACAAAAAAGATAGGCAAACAAAACCTTATTGTTCTGTGCCTAATTTACCCTGTGAAACCGTTGCCCATAATTATTAGATGGAATTGAAGCGTGCCTCATGTACATATGCATCGGGGGCAAACACTATATTTCCCCGAGCACAGAATATAGATTGCAAGGAAAAGTCACCTTTTATGACATACACAAACAAAAAGGTATGGTGGGACATTTGGTGCCCTCTTCTATGAAAAGTGTGAGGACATGTCCGTCGTCTCCCCCGCATGATGTCTTGTCCTAATTGAATTCTCTTGACTAAACTAGCATTTACTTGATCCGTGTTCAAAAGTAAGATTTTATTTGGCTAGCATCTCGTTGATATGAATCATGAGAATGAATCATTTAAGAAAATAGCACAAACAATGTAAAATATGGGCAATGTTGATATGACCCCCTTGTAAGTTACAGCTAGAGTGTAATGTACGATTAATATCTGGATCAAGTTGGAACGAGAAGACATTGTAATGTCGACATGCAGGAAATTATACACAACATCTTGAGGTTAATTGCCCATGACTAAAATTCGCAGTGGGATTACACACTTACAAAGATTTACATTGCGCCTTACCATACATATTAGGGTGCATTACAGGACAAAAATATTTAACAAGAATTACGCGATGCGTAATTAAGATGGCCCCCACAACTGATAAACAGTACGTGACTTCATAATGTTTTATCATCCTGTCAAGTTTGACAAATGTTTGAAGTTCATTGGCCACTTGGTTTAGGTAGTATAGTGGTTTAATCACATTTTATTGAAAATATGCAAATTAGCTATAATGTTTATATCCAGACAGGCATTCATCTGCATGATCACATAGGCCATCCACTACATTCTTAATCTTGTGGGGGCTACAAACATTGAAAACAGAGACAAACATTTCGCAACAGACGAGATATGATGAGATTATTTTAAAAGTTGTCAGTTTGGCCCTCATAATGCATTTCAAAAGAATTCTCTATAAAAGGGGCCATAATCAAGAAAACATTCCACGCCAGCACAATGGGAAGAGATACACGATGAGTCTGGTTCTATCCTGAGAAGAGCGAAGAAAATGTTGACCAATGTCCATGGATGGGTAAAGGCTGATGTCATCTTGGAGGTAGCTATAGAGGAACATCCACGCAAGCATTGAAACATGAAGTTGTGCGGCTTAAAGTTAATACATTGTTTATCGGGAGCTTAGGCAAGATTAGATGAGATAAGATGAGATGCTTGCGTCGTTTTTGGCCACAGATGAGACGGACAACCAAGTGTTGAATGCGTTGAAGCCTTTGTAAATTTGTATTTGAAATTGCAAAGAGAGAATTACCATCATAGTCATATGGAGAGAGAACAAAAGAGCGCACAATGAGGTTGTAAGAATCTTTGACCAATACCTTATACGAGAAATGTTCCTGATTACAGGTAACTGAGTGTATGGCACAAATGAGGGATATGTTGAAGTCCCAAATTGCAGGAGGTGGATGGTTTAATAGCAACACCCCGGAAAGCAGACAAAGCTAAGTTCACATCATTAGGTTGTAGGCATTGATAACCCACTCTACTCATAACCTTCATTCTGCATTCTGAAGGAAAATAAACGGTCTGGAAATGTTTGCTAAGTAGTAACCCTCTGCTTCTTTGACCCCAGACAAAAATAAAACAGACATGTTATCAATTGAGATGCTTCTGCCAGGAGGACATTTACTTGCCTCCTTATAAGCCAATCATCACAAATGCCATTGATAACAACTATCAGTATCAAGCTTTCAATTTATAGCTCCTATAATGAACTATACCAAACTACCAAACTATACATTACAAGACCGTCTAATTAAGTGACGCAAGGCAGTAAACCTCTAAATTCCGACTTTGCCAAGTAAGGATACCTATCAAAATTACACAGTACCTCACTACATGAAGCAAGTGCCACCGCTATGTCCCAACTTTGCCAAGCGAAGCTACCTGTCAAAGTTATATAATACTGCTACCTCTTTGTTCATCTTTGCCAAGCAAGGATACTGTCAAAGTTACATATTAATAACTCATGACTTGAAGTAAGTGCTACCTCTATGTCCCAACTTATCCAAGCAAAGTTTACATAATAATTCACGACACGAAGTGAAAGCACTACTTCTATGACCTAAGTCCTCCAGGCAGGAATACCTGTAATTTCCCATCATAAATGATTTTGACTGTATCTGATATAAATATCTTGTTGCATCAAAGGAATTGGCAAGTGACTTGCATGAACCTAAACATATATATATTCGAATATAACATGTTTAAGAATAAGACACTCCCTCAAAATTGCCACTCTTAAAATTAACTTCCATCCAAGTATGACTAATTTAGTCTAAAAATTGCCCCAAAATGATAAAATTCCACCCAACAAGTGACTGGAATAGGAACATGTTCTGCAACCCTTAAAATTAAGCCAACAAGTAAAGGCAAATAATGTTAAAATATTATTTTAAAACTCCAATATTGGAATTTAGATTAGAAGTTGCGCAGAAAACAAATATAAACTTTAATAACTCTACTGTATAACGTACTTACATGTATTCTGGCTCATTCCATCTACCAGTTCAAGAAAATGCGTAACCCGCAAGCATTTCAAATGCTTGTGGAACAGACAATTTATATTTTGGGTGTGGTGGGAGGGTTACGAAAAACTCGTCGTACTTCAACTCTAAAACGCAAAGAGAGGAAGCGATCGTATTGAACAAAATGGACTAGTCCTCAGTAATCGGGGCAGTAATAAAAATAGAGGCAGTGATCTATTAGTAAAACGTTAAAATGACAAAAATTGAATAGAAATCACAACAGCATGCGTAACTTTGGCAACAGTAGTTGGGATGAACCATATTTCTACAGGGCAAATGGCTCGATGGCAGGAAGGAAAAAAGTGTTGTCACTAGGTCCTTCAATCAATCTACAAAATGCACACCTTATTTTAATCCTCAGTATGAGCTCCATCAATAATTTGCACAATTTTTTATCCAAATTGGAGCAACTTTAAAATTTGACCACTGTGCAACTGCAGTTGACCTTTTTTTATTGATGTTTGCTGTTTTTAACCTATAATTCTGAAACTTTAGGCTGTAGATAGTACAAACTATACCTTTTCTGAATCCTTATGGTCAGACAAATAACATGTTACACCTTTCAACATGACTGGATCAATTTAAAAATGTGACCCCTGTACAATCTTTGTCCAGGCCCCCTCTCCTTAAGACACCGTTTGCAGCACTTAAGAATCACGTTTCAGGGGTTTCTGTCAGGCTGTCTACATATTTAATCACTCAAACCTTTTCTACTCGAGATGTGTTACAAATGTGTGCTAGCTCCCGGGTTATTTCCAGTTTCCAGCTCCTTTCCGAAGGGTAAAATATGACTTCATTCTTTAATACCCCTTGTTAAGAATAACCACAAAGTCTTAACACTAACCATAACCATATGGCGAAATCGTTGATCTCATTTGGCATCGGAGACGATGTAACATTTTACTGCCAGTTAATTTAATCACATGTAATACTTTTTACAGGCTGTCCCATGAGAAGATTACGTGGAAATGTTTAATTTATTTGGCATTATAAAATAAGTGTTATCAACCTGAGCTACATATGGTAATTATTGATTACTCTAACATGCCTATTTACCCCCTATACTTAGCATTATAAAGTGACAGGTGCAAAGCTCACATTCTTGGCCACTCGCCAACGTTCTTAAACCAGGTGTGCGTACGGACTCCAATTTCTTGTTTTGCTGTTATCTGTATAATGTACATCTATACCACAGCAGCCGACAACATCCCGCTGAGCTTTTATTATGACTGTCCATTTTTCACATAGTCTCTTCAACAGACTTTAGTAGGCGTCTGTGAAAATTTGATATTCGGGTTAATAATGTTTAAAAACAAAAAATACGTGATCGGGTAGAAGTTTTTCTATTTAACGGTTTGAGGTGGTATAAAAGGAACCATTTTAGACAAAAACATCCTACACTATATTCGATTGTTCTTGGCAAATCCGAAGTACTCGTAAATGTCTGTGTTTTCAAATGGCAGCAGTGCGTGACCTGATGTTGGTGTAATCCATGCACAGCGAGACGTTGCCGGTTGCTGTGCATCTATACATCTGTATCTAGAAAACATGACTTGTGCGTAAGTATACAAATTCGATACTGTTGTAAAAGTATTAATGGTGGGAATTAAGCGATGTTTCATTATCGGGTAGGAAGACATGTTGGTCTAACTTTACGGATGTGCGAAACAAGGGCAGTGGTTGAATTGGGAGTCTGTCATGCAGGTGGACGACACCTGGAAGAAACTTTTGTATTTTTGGACGCCAGAGCTGCTGTCTTTCCACATCATCGCAATTCATGATCAACTTCCCTCCCCTGCCACACCTGAAGCTGTCCTGTGGGCAAGACCAATCTAGGACTCTGCCAATTATGTCATCATCGTCATTGCACATTGTTCCACATCCTCAATGGTTGTAGCTACTCATTACAAAGCGGAAGATGCAACTGGCGCCAAGACCAAACACTAAAGGCAATCGCCACAGGTCTGGCACCGTACGCCGTAGAGGCAAACCAGAAAAAAATCATCACACCTGAGAATCTGAACTCCATCTCTACAATAGCCTTTCGCACAGCTGATGGTACAACCTATCGAAATCCAGTCTTACCAATGCCAAAGACCGCCAGAGCCAACCAACATTCTGAAGAATGCTAATGACTGGATATTCCTGATGGATGAGGAACACAAACAAATAGTGTTCCCTCCAGGAATTACTGAGACAGCTAAGAGACCAGATATCATCATCTTCTCTACCAAACCAAAGACGGTGATCATCATAGAGCTGGCGGTCCCTATGGAGGAGAACCTATCAAATGCACAAGGTAGAAAGAAGTACAAATACCAAGATCTAGTGGCTGACTGCGAAAACAGAGGATGGTCTACATACTACTTTCCAATAGAAGTAGGAAGCATGAGTTTCTGTAATACATCAGTCAACAAATGCCATGCATCCTTGGGCGTTCCTAAAGGAAAAAAGAAGGCTATAACTTATATAGCAGCCAATTAATTGCATTCAGAGCGAAGTATGTCATCTGGCTCAGCAGAATCTCAAAGGCAGACAAATGGAGCTACAAGCAACTCCAGCAATGTGCTCTGAGGGAAGTGGGATGGTTGAGCGCTCACAAAACCAAGTTTAACCCGCCAGTTTGGTCCAAAGACCAGAGACCTCAGAATACACTAATCTAGACAAAGAGATACTGCATAAGGCTGAACTATTCCTCTGCCATAAAATGATAAAGCAGATGATTTCCACAGACAAAATAGATTACATTATCTAAGACAAATTAGATTTTTGATGTCCATTTTTTCAGAATCAACAAGATTAGAAGAGTTGTTTCTGATGTGACAACAGATGAATAGGAAGGTGATTGAACAACGTTGTTTCAGCAATAGGTTTACATGAGAGGTTTGTTAAAGACAAAATTATATCAGTTGAATTCTCGACTTGTGGATAAATCATTTTAATCAAAATATTATACAAATAGACATAAATGTACCGGTACTGACACGTAGCGGAAACACAGGTTAAAGAAATCAGCATAATGTTGCATATTTAGTAATCTCACAGGTATTACGACTCTTCATTTTTGTCGTCCTTCTCACCCACTCCATTCTCTTGACCTTGAAACAAACGGGTTGGTTGGAAACCTTCGTTACAGGTATATCACTTCCTGTCCCTACGACTCCACATTTACTAATTCTTGCTGAGAGACCCGCGCTGTAAGAGATGTCCTCTTGGCTCACATCCTATGTCTGTTTCATTGCCATACGCTAAATGGCCAAGATAGTAAGTTACGCAGTAATTGCAATTATTAAGTATTCATTAGAAGGGTGGTCTTAAGCCAAGCGTTAATTATAAAAGTGGATTGAAGTGCTTCTTCAGAGGCGTGTCCAGAAACCATCAACCCCGGGGGCCCGGGGGCTGAGCGGCTGAAATGTGCCCACTATAGGCTGATTTTTCACGTTTTCCCCGAAAAAGCGGGGGCTTGAGCCCCCAAAGCTACTCCGGGCACACGCCTGTTCTTGTCGTAACTTGGACAATATTGGTCCTTGACAAACAAATACACATTTTTAAAAAGGAAACGAGGTAAGAAATCCAAACACAATGCAAAAGTTTTCGATAATTTTCATGATTCTAAAGAAAACTCATCAAAACCCACGATATTCTACCACGTTTTTAAATTGTTATTTTTTGTCATTCTATTATAGAGAAATATCTACAGACGGTTACTTCCTTAAATTTTGTGAAAGACGTAGTGTGACGGCTTTATTTAGTCGAGGGAACCTGGATAAAAAGAGCAACATGAACTTTTCCATGCTGTAATTGTAAATGGTAAGAAGGCAAGTTAAGATTGAAGATCATTGCGACATCAGGAGATATTTTTGACTGACTTTGTGGAACTATATAAAGACTTCTAGGCTGTTGCCGCATAGTAGGTTTAACTGAGGAATATATTGGACTTAGTGACGTCTTAAACTGCTGGACAACGTATCTTCGGAATTGGCCCAAAGAAGAGGCTTTTCACGGAGGACAATATTCCCGACGCTATTGATATCATGGAACTTTGAAAGAGTGTAAGACCGCCATTATTGAAATCTTGGCTGAAACGTGTCGTAAATTGTAATTGATCTTGGGACATGAAAAAAAAAACATAAGAGAGAAAATCACATCAACATTAAGAGCTATTAAAGAGACATGATGAGATTTCCAAGAAGAACCGCCCCCAATTTTTCTCGAACCCCGGTTTTTTACATATTTGGAATGCTTATCATGTATTAGATCACACCTGAAGTGAATAAGCCGGATACACCGTCTTTATGTAATAAGATGATGATTTAGTAGTTTCTGTCGTGCACGACAGAAAGTCAAAGCATGGTTTTCTACGGGGAACGATTACGATAGCAGGCAAGTTCAAAACAAGGTTTGCGGTTTTCTTTTGCACCTGTTTGTCCAATAAACCTTCGAAACGTTCTCGGTAGGTGGTCCACAACCGATCCAGTGAAATTTGAGAGAAATTCGTATCCTAAAAAATCTCCTCCTTTAAGTGAAACAAGTAACATAATTGTATATAACATTAATTTGATTAGTATCATTATGTCATTTGTTATGTCGTTAAATATGACAAACCGCAAACGTCAATAGTGAAGTCCATCTCCAAAGCTAATGTACTGTTTGTTTTAATGGCAATGGGTGCGTTTACGACGAACTTACTATTGGATCCAGAATGATAGATCATAAGCATGAGGGGAGTTCTGGTTCTATACGTCGACGTTGTGCTGAAAAGGCATATTATAAGTCAACTAAAGACCGATGATACGCGAGGGGTATATGTACACAGTGCGATTGTAACTTCAAAGGAGTTACGAGACATCATATGGATCCACCTTTTCGGGTGTAAACAGCCATCAATATACCAATAAAGTAGGGTTTATATACTGTCACATACTGTATGATGTCAATGACCTTTATGTATGAAAGCAATATAGAGTCATGAGACATCATCGACCCAACTTTCAAAGCTGCGCATAATAAGCATATCAGCCACTCAGCCACTGTTGCGCCCTCCCCCTCCATGAAGGTTTCTGGCCACGTCACTGGTATGCTTAAAAAGATGGGTCTATATATGGTGTAAGTTTCTCGTATAATATTGCAATAATACGGCATAAACTTATTAGGAAACGTTTATATTCGAAAAAAAAGAACCAGAACATGACGAGTCATAATTATACATCAAAACAGAGGACCTTTGCATGAAGTTTAACCAATGACAGTATCAATCTCGGTGTAAACAGCGGAGCATAGCTAACAAAGGTTTCTCAGTCTAAGCTTGGCGGAATATATAGGAAATGTTCATGAACTTCTTCAAAATGGGACTAAATAAAGACGTACACTTATTTATTACTTCCTTAAGAAAAGTGAATTAATTCACAATGTATACCACGCAGGAAAGTATGAAAGATCAGTCGCACGTTTTTATATATCATAGGAAACATTTCAATTCATGATTGTAAACATGTATGACACAATAAATTTTGTTTTGGAAATATCTTCAAAAATGTATGTACATAGGTATAATTTGAAACTTAAGGGGTTTCAATAGATTGTTTTGCGTTTATTTTGATCACCTATTTAAAAAGAATAAGGAGTATATTTCATTAGACAGAAATTCATGACTCATAATCACGTGTTTTTCCCTGTTACAATCTCATGAAAACATTAATTCTGTAATATTTTTTTAAAATTTAGTTGAGTATTTTTAAAATGTAATTTTTTTTTTAGGAGAAGACCGCATAATTTTATTCTTTCACACGGGCTTTACACTGCAACACATTTCTAAAACAATATTTACACCACGTTTCTAAACATTTTGAAATATCTGTTTAATATCTAAACACCTTATATCTTATATCTAAGCATGTTTAGGCATCTGACATTAAGCGTTCACGTCAAGTAGTGGAGATTTGTTTTGTTTAATAAATCTACCCCGAAACACTGTTTTGCAGTTCTCTTTACGATGAATCGAAGGCAAGGCGATGCCATTAATGGCATCGCCGGTTTCAATTCGTCGTAAAGAGAGCACCGGTTCCCAATACCTTTATTCTCATTCTAAACATTTTGAAATATCTGTTTAATATCTAAACACCTTATATCTTATATCTAAGCATGTTTAGGCATCTGACATTAAGCGTTCACGTCAAGTAGTGGAGATTTGTTTTGTTTAATAAATCTACCCCGAAACACTGTTTTGCAGTTCTCTTTACGATGAATCGAAGGCAAGGCGATGCCATTAATGGCATCGCCGGTTTCAATTCGTCGTAAAGAGAGCACCGGTTCCCAATACCTTTATTCTCATTCTAAACATTTTGAAATATATTTAAAATGAAGTATTAATATGAAAAATCTTCGAAAAAATTAAGAGTTCCATATGTACCCCAACTTTTAAAATTCTACGGAAACAATTATTTTTTATTATGGCCTTACACTAACAAATACCCTAACCCAAAGGCCAAATATAAAATAGAATTTGTTACATGTATAACTTCGAAGGGGAGGTACATATGGAACTCTTGCCAATACGTCTACCCCGAAACACTGTTTTACAGTTATTGCTTAAATTTATAGAATAAAGGTATGATTTTGGAGACCGGTACTCTCTTTACAACGAATTGAAGGCAAGGCGATGCTATTAATGGCATCGCCGGTTTCAATTCGTCGTAAAGAGAGCACCGGTTCCCAATACCTTTATTCTCATTCTTAAAACAGATTTATAATTCAAGGTAATCTTTAACCTATTATTTCGCGATCCTTGTGACTTAAATATAACAAGAAGGATTGCCCCTACCTACGGTGGTCCGGAAAGTGTGTAGTCTGTGTCACAGACTTCGAAAAATATTATCTAAATTAGTACTGCACGAGAGATTAACGTTATCAGTCCGTCATAGCGAATGCATGCAAATGAAACTAAATCTCAAATATCTCCGGAAAACGAAGGGGTTCTATGGAGATTTTTGCATCAGAGGGTCCGTTACTATGTTTTGTTTTGGATATATCGTAATTGGGTCTGAACCTATAGAACTTAGCAAGAAAATTGAACGTTTTTGTCGGGTACTTCTGTGCTCGCAAACACGGAAAAGTTAACACGCAATCGCTACGGGCCGCATCCCTTTTTCGCACAATGCCTTTCGGTATTATTCCAGTCTTGAGAATTTTCAAACGCTGCGCCAACTTTTTTTTTTCAATTTTAGAAACAGGATATACGTACTTACCGGACCGCCGTAGCCACTACCCAGTACGAAAAATCGAACAACCCGTTGAACGCAAAGAACATACGCAACGAGACGCAACGTTTGCAAGCGCTCACAAATGTAGCAAAACGTAGAATGTGGTGTACCTGTACAAACCTAATAAACCGCGAATTATATGGGTATGATATGAGGCATTAATCTCGACCACCAGGGTTGAAAGTTTGGTGGCACCGCAGTTCAGTCCACATAGAAATTGCATTGAAAATACAACCATGGTTCTTATGATTGTATCGACCATTTGACGGCCAGATATACCTACCTCGCAGAATGACTCGAGCGCATCAACCTCCAAATAATGTCAATACGCAGCGCGTACTACTTGGGTTCAATTATTGAATTGAACCGGGCATCAGCCAATGAAATTGTTTATGTTTTCACAGCTGTTTAAGAATATTTTACTGAATTCAATAAATGGTGTAAGAACCTTTCAATTTGTACTGTAAAATCCATAACTGCTTATTTTTGAAAGTAATTTCTTAAAAATAGGCAATCAAAGATGAACTCAAACCCAACATATACAGACCCCCTCATCAGAGGTTGACTAGAGCATATCTTGCTGTAGCTTGCTGTAATTATCAATGATAAATTATATGGTAATACCATCAACACTTTTGCTACGAAGCATTATGTGACTTAGAGCCTTTCGCCCCGAGCACTCCCCGACATGTGCTTTTTAACCGCAACATACTCTATGAATGGAAGGAGGTTTCAAATTTAGGCGCGTAAGAAAAACATTGGTTTGCCTATTTGAGCATAAGCTAAAAGTTTTATTACTGTCAGATGGAGTATGCCACTTCTGACTTATTTCAAACATTTCCTTCAAGACCTAAAGACGATGTGACATGTGACGTAACGATAGCCGTCGGGTACAAGCTCTACGGACCAATATATGGGATCTGATTTTCTATAAATAAAGCCTGCTTCGAAAGAATCTATTGAATAATTCATACTAATCCCACCGAGCAACCTGGAGAGGCCAAGCTATATCAGCCTTCATGCCAATGACACGGCGTTGCTGCTCTGATGTAAGGCGCGTCAATTCGAGTTCAATTCTGGCTCTAACTATAAGAGGTTAGCATGTGGTAAAGTGGTAAACATCGATGTCACAACATCTGTTCTATTTTCAAGCAATTTATCTCAAAGGTTTGAAAACATTGCGCAAAGAACAAGCAGAAAAAACATGCGTAGCAATATTAAAATGAAACTTTAGACGTAAATGTGCGGCGTGGTCCATCGTGGGAAATGTTATTGGTTGCTTCAACCCCTTGCAAGTTTTCAGTTAAGACGTTTCAACGTCTTAACTGAAAACTTTAAAAATGCTTGGAGTTGCTTAAGAATCTCGCAAATTACTGCGATTAATAATAAATCAATGCAAATGGGTGTTTTCACAGTTAATGTACTTAGCAGAAATTCTTTGTTTAATTTTGAAGAACGTGGAATACTGATTTATATAACTTTTCACATAATTTATGGGTATAGGTAAGAAGAGATAAAAAGTGAAAGATGTTTTTTGTGTTAGTGACCACCTGTTATTTTATAACAATTTTTGTGTTCTAAATATTCACTTTTTGATAAATTGTTACATTGTCTTGTATTGATTCTAAAATAGTGACAGTGGCGTAACCAGACCTTAGCAAATGGGGGGGGGGGGGGCAGAAGGGGTGCCAAGGCATTTTTTGAGGGGGCTAATTTGGGTCCTTCTCCATAGACACTGTACGAAAGGTCAGTTCATTTGGGGGGGGGCTGGCGGAGGGCAAGGGTTCCGTTTGGGGTTACGCCACTGGGTATAAATAATATTAACTGATTTATGAAAGTTCTGTTTGTAAAACTGAAAGATTACATGGGTCCACCCAAAATTGAAAACATCACCGAGTGTTCATATTTGCGTAAGAAATTAGAGCTCAGTTCAATTTGACAAAACGGTTGTAACATTCTGTGTAAAACTTTTATTGAACTTCAGATGAGAGTATTTTTCTAAGTACACACCAGATATTGCTCCCAATTTCATTTAGGTACCACGGTGTTCTAACTCCGGTGCAATTCTAGCAATGTACATTGCATACTTTTTCAGATATAGCCGCAGTTGATAACGGTTGTAACCATGGTAACAGTGTCGTTACAACCGTTAACGTTTCCCCCATAAAATTAACAGTTCTTAATTTTAATATCTTTTTACCAATAGAGATCAATGAACAAAAAGGTAATCAAGAAAGTTGTTTACAAATTGCTGTTTAATCAGCTTGAATTTTGACACAATGTTAAATTTTAGGTACCTTAACTGTGAAAACAACCAAATGCGAGAGAAATTGATAACAGCGCGGACTTAGCATTATTAACAACAATGAATTGCT
This sequence comes from Ophioderma brevispina, assembly GCA_023653785.1. Lineage (NCBI taxonomy): Eukaryota > Metazoa > Echinodermata > Ophiuroidea > Amphilepidida > Ophiodermatidae > Ophioderma > Ophioderma brevispina. The sequence continues at coordinate 48,855 of JAMKCH010008599.1, forward strand.
GTTTTAATATGCATGTTAGGCAACAAAATATGAATAACAACCTTTAAGTTATTTTAAGAAAGAAATCGGAGTATGTTAATGCCTGGTATACTAAGATACTTAAATTTTAATTAATTCCTTCATGTGTTTGAACACCACTTCATAAATAAATGCTGTCCTGCCATGTAATTGGGAGAGACCATTTCGACATTAATTATGTTACAAAGCTCGGATTCATGTGTTTCATTTCGCATCATTTGCATACTATACACTTACAAAAATCAGAAGATTGTCGTTTCTAAGGACTCCTTATTCAGGCTTTTTTCAGGGTCATTGCCATTAATAATAAATAATTCTGTGTGAAAAAAATGAGTGTCGATTCTACTTGATTTCGCGCGCAAAGTTCTAATCCAAGAAAAAAACCTGAAGTTATGGAGCATCCAGTGTCAGTTTAATATCCTATCTTAGTGGATGGAATTTAACAGACGATAACAAAGCAACACTTTCGACTAAAGCACTTATTGTGCTAAATCATTGGAAGTAAAGTCGATGACCTGACCTAGTTTTCCCCTCAGATAGCACTCCAGGATTTTATCTAAGGGCTACTTAAGACATACCCGTGCAGACCAGAAACAAACTTGAAATGGCAACAAATATCCCAAGCTTCCTTCATATTGAAAGGTCATAGACCAGCGTTTGCGTCATTTTAACTAGAAAAGAAGTGTTTGAAAATCGAATTTTATTGCATCAAAATGGTCCTTACTTTTTCCATGTAGGTTCATCGGTAACATGACCCTAAAGGATGGTCATTTGGGTGGAATATTTGCTTGATTAGTGACAATGAGATTGGAGAAATGCAGGCGAAAACGTGTTATTGACACGAACAGGGCTGCAGCTGAGTTTACTGATCGGAGCTGGAACAAATAAGAGTTACGGTACATGGGTACATATAAAAGGTCTGTGAGATGAAAATTGCTATTGGGCCCATTCTTTGTGTAGTGTATTTTCATCAGTCATTATTTTCCACACTTTTATGCTGGTATTGGATTTGAGCGCTGATAGACGTAAAACAGAAAAAAAGAAGACAAGCGGTCCAAATGGTAGCGGTTCTTCAGCTTTATTATTAACCGACTTATTATACATGCGCCCACCCTGAACAAATGGGGTATATCAAGGTAGCAGATTCCACATCGATCGGATGATTGCAGCGGATGAAAAACAGGATCATAAAATTTATTTTAGAACTACCTGCGAAACAAATTGAGACCTATTTTGTATACTTTTTGAAATAACTCAAATAGTTCAGATAGTATTTTTCTCCACCTTTAACACAGGGGCATACTGATCTCAAAGTTAATAAAGCACCCTGAAATCCAACATATAGGACAGTATATTGGTGTGGCTGACCTATAGAGATCATAAAGATTGATTACATCTACGCCGTATTAACCCTTAGCTGCGACGTTTGAGACCATTCCTCAGCTAGCTACATCTTCTCTTGCAATTCATCATCAGTGAAGTGAAGCGACCAAGATTGACGACAGCGAGAGCCTTTTTTCAATTTCATTCGCTTCTGGACTCAAAAGGCTTATCTCTCTCCTCTCGAGCAAATTTAGCACATCCTTTCGAGGTTAAGCACTACCTATCGCTGTTTCCCCTTAACGGGCAAGTCTGTAGCCCGTCGGCCATCAGGTCTTTTCCTTGAGGTCCCTGTCCTCATTCCGTGCATTGCGTCGACTAGGGGTGTGTCGTAAGGAGGAGGGAGGCTAGAAAAGACGGCAGAATGAGAGCCCTATAACCAAGGGCTAGAATCCATTTTATTCTCAGTCGAGTGCAGTATTTTCGGTAGTTGACCATGGTCCTGGATTGACTAGGGGCCCTCGACCGACAGAACCTCGGCAGCAGAATGTGTGGCAAAAAAGGATTACTTGGAAACAGATTCATTTGTGGTTGTTCCAATTAATTTGATCCCCAAAGATGATTTCATCTAGGATTACTAACAAGTGATTCTCAAAAATAGCCTTAACATGAGCTATTGAAGTCGTAACTTATTTACCCTGCCCCTGCAGCCTATGTGCTTTGGCACCGCCGTCCGGGGTGGGGGCGACATCGCGAGCGTTCGCACGCCGTTGGTCCCTTTGTTGATCGTACCCGGTAGTGTATCTTTCCACAGAGTAAGTAAGTACAAGGTCGGGACCCACAGCTAGGCTGTAAGCCACACGACGCCCGTGCGGTTTTAAATGGGGCAACTAAAAATGCAACCTGAACTATGTATAGGCAAAGCTTGGGATCGGCAAGACGTAAATAGTGAAGAGGGAATAAATGTATGACAGAAATAAATACTTAACTGTGTTACCGTTCGCTAACAAGCCATCATAGTTTGACTTTATTGTTTGGTCGGCATATCAAAATAACATTTGCAACCGCCGTTGCAAATTCTAGCACAGTTTGTTCTCACAAAATTTAATTCTGTTACAAGATTATTCAATATTAATCGGTCTGATGTCACTTTAAACATTGACTCACGATATTGGTCGAAAAGTCCCCACCTCACTATACGTCTGATTAAAATTACGTTACATATCGCTACTGCTTGGAGGTTGCCGTTTGTTTCGTCGCGGACGGAAAGTGTTGCCAATTTTGGAAATGCTTAGTGATTGAGGAGGAATCGCTTAATGGAGGATAAATTGATCCAGATCCAGCAATGCCAACCAGCTAAGTCGTCAATTTTTGCGCCTGGTGCTCATGCTTTGATATACGATTTAAATAATGATGATGTGACCAAACTTACACGATATCACAATATCACGACCTTGCTGCAGGAGTTATGCGGTAAAATTATCGAAAGGAGATGTGGTTAGCGCCAACGGCGTGACAGTTTGTGTCATCATATCCTTTTCAGTTAGGGTGGTCATTAATTGTAATATTCACACGTGAGCACCACGGTTTGATTCATGTTCTTCATCGTAAATCTCAAATCGATGTTTTTAGTCTGAAAATATAAAAATAAAACTATTTTTGTCATGGTAATAGAGCTTGATATATGTGACTGTGACTTTGAGGTGATTGATGTCACATCGGAAGTTCCGATGGTCATTAGGCTTTGTTCGTGTATTGACAATTTAAAAAATATCATTAAAAGTCTTAAACACGACGGAAGCATACGGCATGTGTGTGAAATCACTGAGGCGCGATGGCGGTGTTTCTTGTCAATGTGATTGTGACAGTTATTGGATGAATACAATCGGAATGCCATTAAAACGACATATGAAACCAATCCCATGATTAAACCGGGGTCAAGAAAAGTCAACCTTAAGATACCACTTTTTTCACATTCCATGACGTCCAAAAGTTCAGCCAATTTGGGAGGATGACCAATTTAAGATGTCAAGCGTAATGCCGGGGGCCGCAGCAAATGTGAAGTTGATATAAAATGAGGAATTAAAACTGCTGTGGGTAACAGGAGTTGACGCGTTATGCTCAATTGTATGATGTGAATCACGGCAATCAATCCCTAAAAAATACAATAGCGTCTTCATAATGCTGTGAGTTGGGAAAACTTTTCTCCCACCACAAGCACGGCTCTCATTAATACCTCCTGAGTTAATTACCAATTTTCTTACAATTCTTTTCTACACAACCGTTGCTCATCTTGTGGTAGCACTCACAAACTTCAAGCCTTTCCCAAGTTACTAGAATATATATTTTGTATAAAGGCCAAACCAAAATACTGATAGATTTCTTACGGAGAGTTCAGAGGGAGACGTTGAACCAACAATGACGATTAATGTTTCCGTATAAAATTCAGATTAACCTATAATGTAGCAGGTTGCTGTTTGGCCTAGGAGGTATCGGTTCAGACTCAAAGTTACTTGCCACCTAAGAACCCCATCTATATGTTATTTTGGGCTGAAAACATACCACTGATATTGAGGTCGTAATAAATCACTTAGAATATCAATTTTAAATACAAGTTGGTAAAATGATCTACACAAAAATGTATCTCTACAATAATTAAACTTTTCGCCTCTGATAACTAAATATTTTTCGTTGTGGGCACCCATACATTTTGTTTTGAACAAAATGGTAAAGCTACACTACAAAGTGCGCAGTTTCAGCAGCATCTTTGTTTTGTTCAGTCTTTAATTTGTGATATTAGATATATGGAGATATACACAATAATAATAACAACACTTTGCAAGCGTAAAGTATGAAGTATCGTCTCAGTTTTATGCAGCTGTTTCTTACGCGCAAAACGTGTGTTTATCACTGCTTCAACCTTCGGTGAAGTTGCGCGTTTCTATAGTGAGTCTGCAACACGCAATTGTCAAGTGCAAATTTAGAGAAATTTTTATCCTCAGAAATCTCCTCGTGTCCCTTTATGATCGACTTAGACAGTGTAAAATTTCATTCCTCTGACTCTTCAACCTATGTCAATGGTGAAATATCGCAAAATTTTCTTTGGTTTAGTAAGCCATGAGTTTGTAGGAAGTGATTGGCGTGATTTTTGCAGTTGAACTGAGGTCTTTTGTCAAAGGAAGCGAATTAGTAAAATGCTTTATATTCACATTTCAAAACACTCTTTTACCATAATCATGTTAAAATGTTAAGCTATGTTAGGTAATGTTTCTGGCACTCTGTAATTACCCCACCGGATTACAACATAATATTTTTCTCTATTTCATACGAAGGGCCATCACTAACGGAGTTTAATTCCAAAATTTCATTGAATCCGAATGCCATTCTAATGTGAGCGGTAACTGTATTTTAGCTGCCAGCATCATAATGGGAAGAAAGTCGGTCAAAGTAGGTTTGAAGATGAGATGAGAAAAATACACGATTTCTAATTGTACCAAAATCTCAGGTATGATAGGGGGAAAGGTGAGGTTGAGGCTGAGGATGGGTAGCGCCTCTTAATAAGGATCAAACATAATTTTTCCACTTTTGATAAAATTTGTGTATTTCATTTGTGACGGAATAGTTAATAACAGGAAATTTAATATGAGTGTGTGGTTGGCCAATGGTATTTCAAAGATCTGGATAAAGATAGTTCGATCAAGGGCGTCTCTTGTTGTCATCGTCCGACCGGTGTTACTTCGTCCAGACAATATTTTTATTTTTTCTTTAACCACAATCCTTAAGATTTTGTATTAAAAAAACAAGGTACAAAATAAATATCACAAATTGGGAAATAGTAGCTGTACCCTGTGTATTTGCGGTGTTTTCAGAGTCTCAGTCCAAATCTTTATGGGGACATTCCATTCCAATAAACAGGGCAAGAAAAAAGGAATACACTACCAGTGGCATCATTAGTGAAAACTATGTTTTCAGTCAGTGTCATGAATAGAGTCACACCAGTCACTGAATTTTCATTAATAAACTGTTGACATTCACTGGCTGGAATGTGTAATTTTTTGCCAGGTTTTTATTACAAGGTCGGTAAGATCTTGATTTGCGTGACTTAACGTTACTAAATTTACGAGCATTCTCAGACTCATTTGGTCAGATATTCAGCGTTTGTCACGCACTCAGTGGACTTAAATTCAAAATAATGTACATACATCACGAATTCCCAAAAAAAATAAGACAATTTGATGTAAAATAACAAAAATAGAGGCATTTTTAATTTTTGCTTTTTTGGACATACGAAGAAAACGGGCGGATTTTCGCCACGGCTTCATTGATCAAAAGCGCCCAATTTTGCTCTTCCTCGTGACGTCAAAGTGATGACCAAAAAACATCGTGTTGACTCGATGGAGTATTGATGCACTGTAATATTGAGGCTTAATGAAATTAATAATAAAATTAGAAAAATAAGTTACAGAATGACATTTTTGTTTCATTCGTTGTGTTTTAATATATTAAGTGGCACACTGCGCTATGATGGTCACAACGACTAAATTATGGATGGGTCATCCACTTTGACCGTGACAATTCTGCCCTCCGATGCGATGTGGAGTTGTCGGAATCGTGTTCGAGTAAGCTATTGGGCGAGAAAATTAAAAGGGCAAAACATACTCAACAAATGTGGACAATTTCAACTTATTTTGATTTAAGGTAATCTAGTTATTAAGCTTTCCATCAATACCAAATTTCCAAATATTCAGAATCATGACATCTTTCCTTTACGGCTCATTTACCTGCAGTTGGCAGGTTTCTTCACTAATTTTATAAATGCCTTAAATGTCCAACGAAACAAAGTGTGTGCAGCGCCCTCTTGGGTCATGTCCTGTAATTTGGTGGTTGGAGTGGATTGAGCAGAAATTCCATCTAATTACTCTTTTCACAGGTATTTTGTAATGCTTTTGATGTACTTTAATGTAAATGGGCTCAAGATAGCTGATTTTGAAAGTGGCATGAAAATTGGGACATAGGCGTTTTCTTAAGAATTGGACGTTGTAGGTCAACATTTAGCATGAGGGCGCTTTTCACGATTTTTCGCTATGGCTTTTATTGCTGTTTTGAAGTTTTAACAGCCCTGGAAGGGTAACCCCAAACGGAACAGCTCAAGAAATTTGAGTTACTTCATTACATGTAGTTGGTCTGCAGTGCTATTTCAACTTCATTGAATAGAATTCAGTATGTACATAAAGAGAAGTGCTTGACCCCTGTCATTTGAATAGGAGCATGTGAGGAACATTCAATGAGTGATACAGGCAAACTAAATGAGATAGACTGATCAAAATTTCTTGAGCAGGTCAAGTTTGTGATAATCTTTGTAGCTGCAAACTCAAAAAAAGCACAAGAAAAATTGTTGGCAAAAAAATTGTGAAAAGCGCCTAGCTATAAATTTTGACCTAAAACATTATTTTTACGAAAACGCAATGTCCAATTTTCATGCACGTTCAACACATTAAGTATATGAGACGATTACATATTATTAATTAGACATCAAAAGCATACGATAATACCTTGTGAAGAAGAATATTATGAGGGATTTTCGCTGCTCAAATCACTCCCACCACAAAATCAAGCGAAATGATGCAAGAGGGCACTGCACGTTTTTATTGGACCCGAGGTAAAAAAAATTGTTTCATTCACGGCGAGAAGGTATAATAGAATACAAAGAAACCCAGCCCTAATGAAAAGCAAAAATGACCCATTTATAGCCCACTCTATGCTAAAGGATAATATTGATGCTCTAGCTAAACTGGTCTATCAACAGAAACCTACCTCAGAGCTACGTGAGGCAGTGCCTGATAAAATTAAAATCTGTGACAAAGAGGTTCTCAACAATGTAACGTCCCCTTTTAAATCGACGATTAAGAGGAAAAACAAGATTAAGGATCATCTTCTAATCTCAAACCTATACAACATGTAAAATCACCTGTTTAGTTCGCATACAAAGACTTACACAGCACTGATACGACTTTACTGCGTGTCGAAACAGATTATAGGAGTTCCATAGATAACAAACGAAGTTGTTGCGGTGATGGTATTACAAGAGCTTATCAGTACAGAGGATTAGCAAAAATTCGTGCACTTTTTGATAGAATATATAACACTTGGCACACACGTATACAAGACTATAACTATTTCAAAAAGGGAACCCCAGCTGGATTTGACATGTGGCGGGGCCTAGGGCAATTTTTCAAAAGGCCGCTATTGTAGGTTCAATGCCTCAATACTCGGTTAATAATGCTGACACGAGCTTGATCATTGTGTCTATGCCTGTTTTCAGGGGTTAAGGATCTAATATGCGCTTACTTTTAAAGAGCTAGGGTCAGCCATTTGTTTTAAAACATGGCGCCAATGTACACTTAAAACCGATACTTTTAGTGATAGCTTGCACAAATAATGATACAATTTTTTGTGTAAGTATTATGTTTTCAGGGTCAAAGATCCTAAATAGAAGATTATTATATCTAGATGCAGCCATTTATTTCCCAATATGGCCGCCAATTTTTACCCACCCCCCCCCCCCCACCCCCAAACCCTCAAAAAAAACATTTATTTGTTAAAAATAATCATACTGAATTGAATTTTGTGTCTATACCTATGCTGTCAATGCCAACTAAACCAATTATGACAACAATATTGAAGGGGTATTTCGTGATCCACAGCCTCGCCCCCAGACTTGCCTAAAATGAGATTTTTATATCATTTGAACCGTTAGCCTAAACTAAAGAATTTATCTTAATATTAAATTTTAATAAAGCGCGGTATATCTACTATTTGTCTACTGAAGTGCTCAGGGCGCCGTGGTGGAGCTCCTAAGGCTGTTACAACACGAATAAATTCAGAACGGTAAATAAATCCGATTTTAGATGTACGAGGAAACCGAAGTTTTCGGAGAAAATCTGCGAGGGCGGGTATGGATCGGCTACCAAATTCACGTACAAACGTGATACTACCTCTACAAGAAATCTAACTGTTACAACAACCTTCCCGTCCTTAATACACTAGCGTTAGTAAAGTAAAAGTGTATTATGGTTTATTAAAAAAGCCTCTATGGTCAAAAGATCAAACAGAAATTGTATATTAAAATGACATTAAAATGATAAAATTAAAATTAAAATGATATTGCACATAAAAAGAGTACCAACATCGGAGACCACAGAGGAGTAAGGACTCAAATGCCACTTCTGTACCGAGTCCATCTCAACAATCCTGTCAGTCTACTGATCGAGGGACTGCTGGAAATGAGCCATCATCCACTGTAGTCTTCAATTGTATTGCACTGAATTACATTGTAATAATTTCTAATAAAAACATTTAAATGAGGAAAAAGAGTAGGTTACTTTTTTATGTCAAGGCTAATCAAGGCATTAACAGCAGTTATCTAATTAGTAACGTTGACGGATTGGCGCCAAGATAGCGATTAACCTCCCTTTTGCAAGTCCTGGTTTGATGCTACATGAGCAGGAAGGGCATTTCATAAACCTACAGAGAATGGGAAAATGATCTTCTGTGGGAGACCAAGTTGGACCTTGGGATTTTCACAGCATAGTCATCAGACCTGATTGAGCGCTTAAGACGAGGATCAACTGAGAGCAGCTCAGGTAGCACCTGGCTGAGGAGATCTGGTGCTTGTTCATACAACATGCGTTGGAAAAGATTGGCAATTCCAACGATGACCCAATGGCTGAATATTGTAAGAGGTGAGCTCACTCTCAGGAATGCAGATGATGGAAATGGCGAGTCTCTGGATTGCTCCACACCATGCTGAGCTTGCATATTCCATGCTGGATCGAACCATGGATGTATATATAACAGCCCTTTGAGTTGTCTCAAGATAGGGTGCAGCTCGATCGACGGAGCAATCCTAGTCGCTGGTCGTATACATTACTAATAAGATCGAAAATAAGATCGAAAGTCTGGTGGTCAAGCATCCGATTTCAGTCTTTCACAGACTCTTGCCGTAGTTCATATTAGCATACATTAATGTAGGCATTTAATTGTGAAAGGCAAACTCTGAAAAGGCAGAGAAGATGAAAACATTCCACTACCACAAGATGCACTAGCCTAGCATCTGTTTTGCGATTGAGAATGATGCGTGGCAAGTCATGTGTGGGGTCAAACAATTATCAAAGCACCAGAGTTGCCAGCAGACTTCCGAACGTACAATGCACAGTGCAAGATGTAATGGATGAATCTTTAAAATGGACTACTATTCCACCAACTGGTGTAGCTAGTAGCGTATCGTGCAATCTTCAGTTGTAGTTGTATCAAGGGATGCAGAGGACAGTGTAAGAAGATATAGTACAACGCTGCAAGTGTGATGGATCTGAATGAAACCTTTCTATGAACACAACTTGCGTGCTTCAAGGCCGCATTATATTTAACTGAGGTATAAATAAGGTATAGACACAAAAAATAGCACTATATTTTGATTCGCGATATTATGTTTAGACAAAATTCAGTGGTACGTTTAGTATGTCAACACCTCAAACAAGTTATATCAATTAAAAATGCAACCTTCAGGAGGTGCCATTTTCAAAATGTTTGTACCGCGGTGAGATCAACATGAATCAACATCATATCATGAACCAGACCTGCACTGTATGTTTTGCATGGTTCTCTTTCCAATCATTGTAGTTGTACAACACACTCAGCTGCATACATTGTTATTTGATCGACTTTATATCCTTGTTGCAATACAAGAATCTAGTTGACGTCAACGTTGGTCACATTTTATTTTAAAATGGCTGCTTCCAGGAGTAGTCTTTTTTCATTTAATTTACCAATTACAAGGATCTTGTTAAATATATAGTGCGATTATCTAACAAAGTATAGACACACAAATCTTGTCAATATCATTTTGCACTAGGTATAAAGAAAAATGTCATCTTAGTGCAAATTGGCGGCCATATTGAAAAAATATCTGACAGGATATTTTTTTAAATGTCATATTTGAATACCTTGGTATTTAAAACAAAAACAAAAAATACTGATATACATCGAACTCTTGATGTGTTCAGTTTCTGAATAACCGATCCACACTCTTGAAGCTTCTTCCTCCAACAGAAAGTGTCTTCAAGCTTCACCTCAAACGAGCAGCATTGGCAACCATGATAGACAAGTCGGCTCATAAGTTGACACTGTCATTGTAATATAGTGTATGTGTTGCATTACTTGGGTAAGACGGATTCTTATGCCCGATGTTACGAGAGCTTTTTGTCGTCTTCAGTGTGATTTGCTTCTCTCATATTGTTTAGTGCATCAGCAAACCGCTTGTCACCAGCTTGGCTCATGATGTCTATCAGCTCAAAATGTTTCATAACCACACATTAGGTACTAAGCCACTGTGGTCACCTGTTGTATATTGAAATATCCATTTTTCCATGACAAGGTGTGGTTGGAACAGGTCTCCGATGTAAATTACATTAACGGGCCATGATCCGTTCGCTAATAGCCTCGTCCCCAGGGAACGCAGATTTTACCGGAAGTAATCAGAATTTTGGTATCAGACGAACGCTACATTTTTCTCATTTACCCTGTGAAATCTTAGGGTTAAAGAATGTTTGGTTTGGATGTTATGAGCGAAAATATGCCCCACTTTGGTCGACCAATATTAATTTTACACGTTTTACCAAATCCTGCACCATCCGTGATGAATGTGAACTGTTCATGAGACGTTTTGATCATTTTCAGGATGGGCATGAATATTTCATTTTGCTTCCTTTTTAAAGCTCTCGCATCAGCTCTAAATTCTGCATCTCACACTCTATTCCTGATCAATTCTTCAGTTTCATCTGTGCCAACTGCTCCCCTTACTCCAAGATCCTGTTCTACATCAGTCTGTAAATAAATCTTCTGTAGATGTTTCATCAGTGTTCTTTTCTTTGTCTTGAAGCTCTGTGCAAATGGTGCAACAGAATCAAACAGTTTATCTTGTGCTTCATGATTGTGCTCCGCTGCAGTATCTAGCTGCTGTCCAAATCGATTGAATTCCAAAACTGTGGATTTAAGTTCTTCCTTCATGGTGTTGTATTGTTCCTCATATAACATCAGAAGTTCTCTGTAGTGGTTTTCTGGATTTGTCTTCTTATTGTACCTCACGTAACGAATAACCTTCCCTTTTCTGCACTCTCTTAGAAGTGCTCCAGAAGGAAGTTTGACAATGTCATCCATGTCACTCTTCGGAAGTTCATGTGTTTTTTCTTTTTCCTGGTGAACTTTGGTTTTGTTATGAGGTCATATGATGAAACAAAGTCAGTCAAGCAAGTTGATTCCATTGTTTCTGGTCTCTCAATATACCTGGTAATAATATTACTGCATTGTATGTCAGAGTCATCAGGAGTTGCAGCTGATCGTCGCTTTTCAGAATCAACGGACACTCATCAGTGGGACCCGGTATTGATGAAAGTACTGCGCTGGATCTACGTAGGGGATGTTGTAGTGTAATGTATACTGCTTCTTAAGCAGACATCTCAACATGTTTGGTGAACTTATTTCCTACTACCCGCTTGCATTTGCTTCCCTCTTCAAGAAAGTACGAGGGTCTGATATAGAGCAGCGTATTACCTGTAAGTATTTCTCCTCTTTCAGGTTTGTTAAGGCTAGGAAGTTACCATAAGATATGCCTGGTTCGAAGTCATGTTTGCTCAGGTGGCTACAAATGTCATTCCAGTTAGTTTGGTTCTCTTCTCTGTCTTTCTCAAGTGGTGTAACCATAAATGGTGCAAGGACTCTTGTAGAAGCCATAGGTGGAAGAGGGAAGTTGAATCGACACCTTTTCCCTCTCTTCTCTTGCAAGGTATCGAACTGCGCCTCTGTCGTTGGTATTGAACCATTGGATCAAGGAACGACGATGTAGTAATATACGGACTGATGTTTCAATGACGTCAACCTTATCATGGCCATACTGAGGTGTATTTTGTACCCAAAATAAGCAATGAATATTGGGAAATCCACGTTGCTGAAATTCAACTCTATAAAAAAATCCTTGATGACACCAAGTGGGGCATAAGCTGACAGCAGAAAATTGTGACTGTCGTCCATGTCATATTTTCTATTTTCTCATCTGTACAAATCGCTTGATCAAGAATCTTACCTAATTACCTACAGATCGTAAAAGTGGTTTTCAGTGTTTCCGCTGCAAAGAGACTGATAATAATAATAATAAGCATTTATATGGCGCTCTACAAAGAACACAGCGCCTTACAGAACAATGAACAAATTAAGAGACAAAACAACTTTACATACGGCAGCAGCTTAATCAGCGCTATGTTGCTGCATCCAAACAATGACGGAACACACGATGGGTACAGCGAGAGCTTTTCATGGTTCACTTGCCCATATCAATGAACCACGAAAAGAGTGGCAATTCTGAGTTTAATAGCTCCTCTATCAAATCCAGAATTGAGTACCTACTAAATCCAGCAAGTAGCCCCACTTAGATTTTGAACCAGGGACCATTGGGTCCAAAGGCAAGCTCTCTAACCACTAGACCACGCCACTCTCGACAAACCAGGTTGGCAGACCAAATTGGCAAAATGTATTTTTTACATTGTCCCAGTAGGGTGGAGTGCCTCTTAGTGTGCGAAAGATCTTGTAGTCTTCATCAAGTTTATAACCATTTTCTCCACTGTATTTTGATCTTTTACATCCTTGACTGAGTAGTGCTTGCCTTTTAGTTTATGACGGCGCATCTAGACAACCAGGTCTTATCTTGTATTTGTTTCAATTGGATTTTCTTGCTTTGAAGAACAGTTTTGTCACAGGTGATAATGCTCGTCTGTCTTTGCGACACACCTGACATAATTCCGATTTGCATATTTGAGAGTATTTGACAGGAGTTTGTCTTTGTTGAATGGTATCGTCTTTCCACAGATAATTGTTGGAAATGACAATGCCTCTACATTATGGATTGATTCCCCTCACTCGGAGCAAGCGAAATGCTGTGCTTTCCATTCAGCGATGGCACCATCATGGTGTTTGATAATCCATGTAATTTTGGGGTTACACTCATCATCTTCTGACCAATCTGATTCATTTTCTTCGACTTCTTTATTGGAGTGTGTCGGAGTAAATGAATTGATTCCAATCACCATCATCTGTCATTTGTGCAATGTGTTGTTCCAGCCACTCTTCATCCAGGCCCGATGTGACATATCTCAGAAACAGTGGTTTAGTTAGTAAATATCGTGTAGCAGCAAGGCATTTGTGAGGTCTCTCATTTTCATACATATAATGGATCTTACATAGAATCCTTTTTAATTTAACAGGTATGGTGTTTGAAAAACCGTATTCAGTCGCTGAGGCAACATTTGTACTGCTTTCACGTTGTCACCTAGTACATGAACAACATTCCAACGAACAGCAACCTGTCTGCCACTGGGTAGCTCCCTCATTTGCATAAATGTATTGAGAGGTGATATAAGTCTTTCTTCAAGTGCAATCAGTTGTAGCTAGCTGCTCAGGCTGGTCAGGATAGGTCATCTTGCTGGCTTTGCTCATTGATGGAATACGTTTTAGTTTCAAATACTTCATATGTGTGGCAGATCCATTCAGCATTAACCTTAAAGTATCTGTTATGCATTTCTGTTTTAAATCAAGTGGAATGTTCAAGAGAGAACCCGCTGTACTGACTGGCTGAAGAATAGTTGAGAGCAAGAAGTACATTCATATTAACAACCATGGGCTACAGTGTTTTTCAAAGACTGGATCAACTCTTCACGTGTCACTCTTGACATTAAGTTGTCGCATATTTTGTTTGCGCATGAAATGAAGTTGTTTAACATGTGGTTTATGTCTGTATTTTTCTTTTCCCAGAGTCCACTTTAGCTTGTGGCATGGCTGCTCCTTCCCTCTTTCTTCTCTCAGGGTCCAATCTAACTTGTTCATGACTTGAGCTTCTTGTTTCTTTCTCGCAGGGTTCGATCTGCACAGCTTCTTTTAACTTTTCTCTGTTGCTGCTTCTCTCTTTTCTCATGGTTTAATCTAGCTTGTTGCATGGCTGCTCCTTCTTTGTGTTTTTCTCAGGGATTTGTCCGTAGTTGTGCATGTATTGTGCATGCGTAATAGGGAAATGAACCAGTTTTGTGTTCTTATACAGTGTCGTAAAGCATGGCGTCTCATTCTTGACTTATAATATTGAGTTTCTGGTGACCGTCCAAGAATAAACGAGAAGGCATGTGCAATCGCAAATGCACTACAAGCTGGATCGTTCTGAGATTGCTGACTGACAGGTGGAAAGCTCACTTTGTTTTCTGCAACACTGCCATACATTTGCCTGAGGACCGGTAGCACCAGTTGCCGTTGTGCTGGGTCATAAACATGGATTTCTTGTGTATCAGGAAAGAAAGTAACACAATATCAGTGTTAATGCAACAGAAGCTAAGTTGATGGCTATTCTGTGGTTTTGTAGGTGAAACTGCTGTGCCGGATGTTGTGACGCTACTTGCTGTACTGCTGGACCAAAGTCCCCAATGGTAAATACATAATACATTGTATCTTGTTGTCTCAGCAGCCATAATGACATCATCAGCGATCCAACACCGTGTTTCCGGTATCAAATTTGATACAAACTCAGGATTATAAAGGAGACTGCACCTACGACACGAGTTTGGTTCCAATTGAACTTTTAAAAATTTCAATTGAGGTTAATTTAAAAAAAAAATAACATTTTAATGACAAGCACAAAAACTTTACATTTAGTGATACACACATCCACACATACAACGGATTGCTAAGTGGTCCTGCCAGCTATGCTGGCGGCCCACCAAAAGTTTATGATGTACCTTATGTACTAGAGTTTTGATTTTTTTGGCACAAATCACAGGAGACCGTTTTCGTTGTACATGTGGGCACCACGATTTGTGAGTAGAAAAGGCAACCCCATCCTCATCGGGTGTTGTGCTTCAAAAGGAAATTTGGGCCAAAGGCTCTTTAAGTTCAAAATTACCTTCAACCCAGGGCATAATATTACACTCTCTGCAAAAAGTGGGATATTCTAGAGGGTATAATATTACGCCCTATGCACTCAAGTAGTTAATATTTACAGTATTGTAGAACTTGAACACACTGTGCATTTATGAAGACCACTGTTAATATGTTAATAATGAAGAAGTTTAGATGAACAACAACTGAACTCTGCAATGGTGGTACTTTGTAACACTAAAATAAGAAATACTAATAAATAACAAATTCAAGGAAATAACAATGGCTAGTGATGAACGAGTGTTAATAATGAAGAAAATCTGATTAACAACTCTGTAGTCTGCAATGGTGGTACTTTATGCCACTAAAATAACGAATACTAACAAATAACTACTGAAGAACGAGCAACTGAACTCTGCAATAACTACTGGAGAACACTCACAAGGAACTGAACTATGCAATCTGCAGCCGTGCAATTTACATGTTCAAAAGCAACTTCTCCAAAATATCTTGAGGAAAAAATGCAACTTCAACTATAAAGTAATAAAGATGGAGAAAGAATTAGAATCCTTTGTAAACATGTGAAGTACTTACCTGCTTGTATTGGCACTTGCTTTGTCAAACACAACTGTATGTAAAAAATAAGAAACAAAATCCTCTAACCTTTCACTGTGGTATGTTATCTTTGACCTCACAGACTTAGGAAGCTCCATGTAATATCCATAAACCAAGTTCTAATTGAACTTCAACTTTTGAGGTCAATTTGACCTTTGACATCATATAATCATATAAAGGAACCCCTATTGCGGAGTTCAGCGAAGTATAATCAGTGTCCAGAAGAAAATCGGGCTATTTATTGACTGCAGAATAAATGCGACGCCATTTAACCCCACAAAATATAGTCGCAATTTACCATCGATGCCCTCTTAACACTTATACGTCCTCATCACTCATAAAAATCATTTGAAAAATAAATTAACTTGATAGCTGTATCAGTTTTCTGGAGGAGTTGAATGAATCATACCATATGAAGGAACATACATCGGTGACAACCTTATGAGGTTTAAAGTATTGTCTATATTGGTAGACCAAAATATGCCACATCTTGAAAAGAGTGTTTCAAATAGAACTTACCATTATCACTGACTTTTACAATTTTAAGATACCACTTTATTTCACATAAACATAGAAAATACCCTTATCATTTTGGGGAGTCATTAGCTTAGTTGGCCACCGTGTATTCAAATAGGAATCCGTGGGTAGGGGAAAAGCTGACTACTTGATATAAAAGACTGTAGCTTGGCCTAAACTTATCCGATTGCAATTATCTTTTGCAGCCAAAATTAAAGCTTATGAAATTGGCTTTCCGATCAGTCAGTCCTGAGGTCACAGTGACACAATTGATAACCGTAGAAATTGTTGTACGAGGTCAGAAGGCATGGATTTGCACAAACACAAAAGACACGCGTCCTTGCTCTTTGTTTGATTCCCCACACAGGTCTGTAGTGCAAATCAGTGATGTTTTTCGCCATATTAAAGTATAGGGGAATTCATGTTCAAACTGGCAATCTATGAACTAACCGTAGTCTTTGCTTTCTCAAAACAGATACAGACACGTGCACAGACTTTTTTACAGATAAGATGTCCCTTTATGATTTGGTCAACTTTAAAATGATGTGGGGCTCCTGAATTTGTCAAGACCACGCATTATTTACACACGATTTTTTTTCACTTTTCATCCTTGTTTTTCAACCCCAAAAATATCATTATAATTATAATTATACCATCTGAGGTATGAAGTAGACTTTTAGCAACATTTCTGCAATATTTGTAAAAAGAAACAACGTATTTACGAGCCCAAAAACGAAGTTGTTTCAAACGTTTTCTACCAACTGGAGAGGTCAGCGCTGCACCATTGTTTTCATGTGAAAAAGAAAATAAAGCATGCCAGCGTGACCTGCTGTCTCACTGCGATGACACAACATATGTTAGGTATATGTTATTTAAAAATTCAAAATGGTGGACACAATCCGGGTCAAGTTTTTTTTTACTCACCCTGTATATGGACATGCATGCTCTCGCAACCTCCCCCAACTGCTTTCCAAGCCAGATGGGTAAAAAATATACAATCTTGTTTTTATGGTATCTTTTTGTTGTTAATATGTTTTATACATTGCAATACTCGCCGTGGTGAAATGTGATACGAGTAATTTTTTTAAAAAAGAAAAGTGATATTTTGGCTAAATTTCTAGACCCTTTATATATTGTATAAAACAGAACTCTATAATATAAATGGGATAGATTGATCGTATCACATCATGATTAAACAGTGTTTTGCTAAGAAATTAATAAATCTTGATTTTCTTAACTTTTTAGCCCCAAAACATTCTTTTGACCCCCAAAACTGCCACCATTTGTTTTGACAACCACCATCATTTTTCAAAACGATTTGTAATTGTCTTTCGAATAAAAATGGTTACGTTTTCTACCGAGGGGTGGGGTTGTCAACATTTTTTTAGTCCAAACTGCTCCATTAAATGGTGGCAGGGCTGAGGTCAGAGCCTCACTAATGGTAACTAAAATGGAATTTATACGTACTTAGCCAATCAGATGCTGCATGAAAGAGACGTAGTGTTCAGGGTTTTTTTGTGTTGTGTTTGTTGGGTGGATAGGTACAAACACACATTGTAGAACAATAAGAGAAGTCCATATTTATCTATTTAATGTATTAAATGTTTACAGGATACATTTACAATAGGTATCGGACCAGTGATTTAGCATCCATTCAATGAATGATGTTTTACAATAGTTTTATTGCAGAGGGTGGATTAACTCTTGAGTTACATATATAAATATAATGTAGTACATATATGATTTGCATAATTTATACAAATATCCAGTTATAAAAATTTCAATAATAAGGTCATAGTTATAACATAATATATACAGACTTACATATTGAAATACATTTTTGATCCAACTTCTTATGAAACATTTCAAATTTCTTTTGTAACAGAATACAGTATTGTCAACAATTAAAACCATAATCTTATGTCAAGGTATCTACGTTAAATTAATAATCATTTAAGAACATTCATATTCCATTTCATGTATAATACATCTAACCAGATAAAATGATTGTGAATAGTTAAATTCTACCATTTTTCATCACTTTTATTTAAAATATTCTTTTCAACCAGCATACAAAGAGTGCAAAGTTAAGACTCACCTCAGCAGTGTGTAAGCAAAATGTGAAGCAGTTGCGTTGAAATAAGTTTTCATATGAAATGGTTGTGATAAACATCAAATCAACTACTGGAATCCTCCAAGGAGATACTCTTGCTCCCTATCTCTTTGTAATTCTGATTGATTACATCCTCAGACAGAGTCTTACCCTTAACATCATGATCGACAAGGGACTCGCCATAAAACCCAAGCATTCTAGACATCACCAAAGTCAGCATCTCACAGACCTTGACTATGTAGATGATCTAGCTCTAACAGCTGATCTGAATGCGGAGCACAAGATCTACTAACATCACTTGAAAATGCTAAAAACAAAGTCGGCCTACATTAAATGCCAAGAAAACAGAATATATAACCGTCAATGAGGACGATAATCAACAACCTTTCTGCACTACAGATGGTACCCAACTCAAAGATGTGAGGAACTTCAAATACCCGGGGTCCTATGTTGCTGACAGCAAGACTTCCTGTCACGTACGCAAAGGACAAGCTTGGAATGCCTGCAATAAACTACAACACTTATGGCAATCTGGCATCTCCAATTCATCCAAGCTGAAGTTCTTTAGAGCCTGTGTAAAGAGTATCCTGTTACATGGATCTGAGACCTAGACCATATAGAAAGAGCTACAGGATAGACTGGATGGCACCTATACCAGCTTCTTGTGAGCACAGAACATATCCTGGCGTGAGCACATGACTAAAGCACAGATATATGGAGATATCCCTACAATCTCATCTTCTGTTGCCCAACGCCGAGCACGATTTGCCGGTCACTGCCAACATGCGATTGATTAAGTAGTCTCACATGTTGGAGGTTACCATGCCCAAACAGCGGTCGTCTCCCCTTTAACTTCATTGACGTGATTGCTCGAGACATCCAGCATGATCAATCTGACATCCCCAACTCAATGCCAGACAGGGACATTTGGCACTACATGAACAGCATCTAGGCTGCGGCTGCTAGATAGAAACATTAACTGGCCCGTATTCCAAAAAGTTGTTAAAGAACTGTTTAGTTAAATGTTTATCTCTGAGGTAGTGAAGTAGATAAGAGATAATATATTAAACTATGGTAAAAGCATGAAAAGCACCAAGAGAAATGACATTCTGCACTAACATATCTATATTACTTCGACTGTTTAGTTAAAAGATTGTTAAACAACTTATTTGAATACAGGTCCGTTTCTATTATACTGTGATTTAATTTCTGTGTTGATGAGAGGTATTGTTTCCTATTTGCATCATTATATACATAATTATGAAGTGATTATTATGTTACAATAATACAATCTGTTACATGCTGAAACAAAGCAAAAACAAAAATTATTCTACAGCAATGTTATAACTGATATTTTTTTTATAGTCTTTTCTATTTTATGTATGTATTCAGTTACTTTAATTAAAGCAAACATTTCCAATGCACTTTATTCATGACTTGCACCTTCAGACAACTGATTGGTTGTTGGTTATACTAGATTCCACTGCTGTCTGGACTAGCTCTCATTTATGTGAAGGTCTTGACAGAGCAACAGAGGGGCTACACAAAGGCCCAAGGCCACTATTGTTGTACAGTTAGGTACAAATCAATGATTACAATTATAACCCTTTCTTTCATATTGGAAATAATGGTTGGCATCTAATGACATTTGCCACTTGCTCAAATTGTAAATGGTGATGGAATGCATGGTATAGTCAATACTACCATGATTATCACTAGCACAAAATTTTGATACTTGGAAAATCTTAGGTCCATATACACAAAAGAGTTAGACCCGGTGTGAAAGCAGATATCGTCCGGCGGGAGCCACAGTCCGGGGCTCCATAGACGATAACGGAATAAAGTGTGAAACTAATGTTGCGTAAAGAGTCAACTGAATCGATTGCCCTTTTGTTCACCATTGTTCCCGGACTATGAGTACGCCAGACTATAATTACTTTCACACCGGTCTTAAGTTAGACCTGGTCTAAGTGTAATTTGGTCCCACCACAAAAGACATTTTCCTTTAGATCATGACTTGAGGTATTTAGTAATTATTTTGAAATTTGCATTTTAATATTTGAAATTTGCTAGTTACTTTATGAAGAAAATTTTAATAACCTTCAATTTTGGACAAAATTAACTTTGACTTGGACTAGGTCTAACTATAGTGACAATATAGTCTAAACATGTAAAAACATATCAAGGTATTATTTACTTCAGTTCGGTTACTTAAATCCAAACAATTTTCCACTAGATTTTATTTCATGACCTAACCCTAAGATAACTGAATCTCACAAAATTCCACAGCACTGAGTGAGAAAAATGCACTACATGGAAGTCCCGGATGTAGCGATTGCATCATAAAATGAAGACACGTTATTATGGGACTGGGGCCAAAAGGGCCCAGGTTCGAGACCGACCTGAATTTGTGACTTTTCTTCTTCCCTCATTCACTCTCTCCCTAGAAATAGATGTGGTTTTAGGGTTAAAATACATTCCAACAATTGATACAAATACAATGGAAATTAAATCTATAATCTTATGCCAAGTTATTATTTCAGTTGATTCAGTTGTGAAAAATTTAAACAGGCATTCCTACTTCATTTTTTTCTTCAAGACTGCATGTTACATCCACACAATTGATTGGTGAATGGTCTGGTTAATACTACCATTTTTACCATTATCAATGGCACAATATTCTTGTTTGGAAACAGCATACAAACAGATTGTAAGATATAAATATAATCTTATGTCAAGGTATTATTTAACTTGAATCAGTTACCTTCCTTTTCGTATTTAAGATTCACACATCCGCATCATTGGGGAATGGCTAGCAAATACTATCAGCAGCACAAAATTCTTTGGAACCAGCATACAAAAAAATCTTTTGAAATAGCATAATATAATAATGTATGTAAAATAAAACAATCGCATAGTATTTTAGATTCAGTTACTTAAAACAAATATCTCCAGTAGATTTAATTTATTGAGATACACATTCAGAAAATTGACTAGTGGATTACATCTGCACCACAGGATTCTTGAGAAAAAATATATATATAGAGTGGAAGTTAAAAACTATAATCTTATGTTAAAGTATTATTTCAGTTGTTTCAGTTAAAATTCAAACAGACATTTTTACTACATTTTATTTCTGGACTAATAAATCCAGAAAATTGATTGGTCTATGGCTTGTCAATATAACTGTTTTATACCATTAATAGAAGTGCTGAATTTGTTAGAACCAGCATACAAATACAGTGTAGGTTAATACTATACCTCTTATGAAGTCTCTTCATACCACTGCAGTTGAAGGTTAAAATTTTCGCTACATCTTAGTTCATTTCTTGCGAATTCAAAGACTGGTCAATGGATAATCTATATTGCAAAGGACATCGCCGGATAAGGAATGCCCTCTATAGTTTTCATGAGAATGGATGAATTTGAAACATTCCGCATTATAAAGCGACATGCTCAAAGTTCACCTTTTCGTGGTTTTAAAAAATCCACTTTACATAAATTCTCAAAAGTCGCTTTTATTCAAAATTATAATACAGGCTTCAACGAGTAATTGAAATTTCCAAATATGAACCCTTTCCCGCCCAAGAACCACAATGCCGCTTTGCAAGGATGTGCGTTATATTAATTAGCAACATATATGTGAGTGGCATTCTGTTTCTTGGGGTGGAAAGACCCCATTTTTGCATTTTTGTTTTCTGGGGGGCATGAACACTAAATGGAATTGCCAAACACAAAAACAACAACCTATTACATATATACATACCATACCACACTATGAGGTAAGGCATGCTAATCTACCATGGGCTCAGTTCAATAGCCTTGGATGGACACATGTTAACAATCGCTGATCATGCAGGTTCTGGGTATCATAAATCATACTAAAATGCAGGGGGTGTATTTGCTCAATATACTGGTGAATGAAAGCTATTAAACTGCGCCATGTGAATGAGATTTTTAATAGTGAGAGTGAGAGTTAGCTTGCTCATTATATAAATAGCGCGGTCATGGGCCATTAAGATGCGGGCCATTGTGTTGCATAATAGAGTTTACTTGGTGTGAAGGCGGTTATATAATCTAATCTTAGCACTCATTGCACTACATCAGCATAAGCTAATGGTAATGTTTTAAAGGGCTGCCTCATGTAGCCTCTTTGTAGCTTATGAAGGACAAAATGTCTATCTAGGCATCATTTACAAGAACCATACCAAAGGGCAGCTATGCAACATCTTCCTGGTTCCTCATTTAAATCATAACTGGTCGTTGCAATGGAGGCATGCTCTAAGCTTTGCCTTTTCCAGAGAGCATGCCCTGAAGTTTCTCAAACTTTTCTCATTTTTTCTTGAACACAAGTGTATTTTCAGGATAAAAAACACCTTGCATACATGATAAAGTAGTTGTAAAACACCAAGTCAAAATTGATGGTGAAATTTAACTATGGTGACTATAGAGGGCCTCCTTCATTTCTTATCCGGCGATGTCCTTTTTAACCACTACCAGCAGCACAAACTTCTTTGCAACCAAGTTAGTTAAAACAAGAACATAATTACTGTTGATCAATGAAAAAATCCAACATTTCCAATAGATTCTATTTTGCAACGTAAATATAAACAAGGCAAACTCATATTTATGCGATGCGTAAATATGTCCCTGCCGAATGTCGCAATCACTAAGAAGTGATAAGTCAAACTACACCAGACCCCCACTTAATTCTGGCCAACACTCCCCGGTACCACTAGACCACCCCACCCTAGATAAACCATGCAATGTTCTTCCATTCAGTTGTCACCATTTTTGCCTAAATTATCCATAACTCACAAAAGCAAATTGTCAATACACTTCATCCATAACTCACCAAAAAATAACTCTACAAAACATAACTCATCTCTCAACAAAAAAAATACTAATTGTGTCCTTCTACAATATATATCCAAATTTGGCTACTCTAGCTCATCTAGAAACAAAGATATGGCCAAATGTTGACTTTCTGTGCATCATTGACTTTTTTTTATATTTTCCCTAACCCCCTTGACAGACCCAGGGGAGAACCCCGTCGAATGAATTACATGCTTAGTAGGGGCTTGTGCCCTCCTATAATATACCTGCATTTGGCTACTCTAGCTCATCTAGAAAAAAAGATACGGGCAAATGTTGACCTTGTTTGTGCAATATTAATCTTCTTTTTCCCTATCCCCTGACAGACCCAGGGGAGGACCCTGGGGGAATTTAATTACATGGTTAGTAGGGGCTTTTCCCCTCCTACAAGATACCGCAAAATTTGACTACCCTAGCGCATGTAGAACAAAAGATATGGTCAATGTTCCAGGGTTAATATTTTTCTCACAGACACAGACAAAATAGCAGATGGCTAGTCAATGTTATCATTTTTTAAAACAAAGCAGCACAGAATTCTTTGGAGTACATATTCAATACAGCAGCAGATGTTAAAACTATTATCTTATGCCAAGGTAATTATTTCACTTGATTTTTACTATTATCAGTGGCACAAAATATCTTTGGCAACAGCATACATATACAGTGTACAATCAGGCTACATAAAATCTTGGAGGTAAAAAGTGCATTTGTGTTTTTTTTTTTTTGTTTTTGTTTTTAATATACCAAGGTTATTTAAGCTGATTCAGTTACTTAAAATTCAAACAAACATTTAAATACATTTTCATTTCATGACTCAAGCATCCAGACATTACTGAAACCAATTAATTTCATATTGTTTACATCATACGACATTTTCAGCATTAGTTCATTCTTTACTAGTACAAGATGACATTTCTATTGTGACACTGTGTAAAGCACTGAATGTTAAATTAGTTTCAGGCACGGATCCAGGGAGGGGGCGGAGGGGGCGCGCGCCTCCCGGTAATTCTGCAAAATCTTGTAAAATCAGCCCATTTTGGACAAGTTTCAGCCTTCAGCCCCCCGGTAATTATGACGTTTTTCAAATCCTGGATCCGCCCCTGAGTTTGCATTTTAGGGAATATGCTTATTATACAAATTGGTCCTTGGACAGTAGTTATGAACACTAATACATTACAATCACCTCCAGTTGAGGGTTTTCCAGCTTTTCTTGTGTTGGCCTTAAAATAGTGCTATTACTGGCATTATCAGTGATTTGTTAAATCGGAAAAAGGAAAAAAATAGATTTTTGCATGTCTGTAACAAGTATAGGTATCCTAACATGCCATGCAAGTGATAAGACCCAAAACAACCTAATAATGACAAATCGGATATTTTAGTCATTCAAAATCTGATATCTTAGTCATAACTCTCTGGCTAGTGGAACATGGATAATTACTTATGAGAGATGGAGACAGTATATAATAATAATTCAGGCACGTAGACTATTTATTCGGGGGTCCAGATTTTCCAGAAGTGGACCTTTAGAGTGCGAAGCGCGAGAACTAATGGGTGGTGTGCAGGGGCCCACTTTGCGATTTTTGACAATTTGAACATTAATTTTATGGTATTAAACCATTACTTTTCTGGAAATTTTATCTATTAGAGGTTGAACCTCGATTCAAATATGCCTTGGGCCGGGGGCAAAAAAACAGCAAACTTCAGCATGATAAAGCGGACCTTTTTGCAGATTGCCGCTTTTTGGGGGGTGCGTTGCACCCCCTTGGCTACAGCCATGATTTAATTCTATAACAATCAACTATAGGCTTTCCCCCCCAACGCAGGTGCTGTGAAGCACCTTAGGCTGCTACAACACAACGAGTAAATCCAGAATGACAAGGAAGGCTTTTATGGAAAGAAGTCCACTTTTAGATACAGGAGGAAACCGAAGTTTGCGGAGAAAACCTGCAAGGATGGGTATGACTCTGCAAGGAACCCAGGCCACATTGGAGAAAGGAGAGCGGATGAGCCACTACACCAGCCGACTTTCCTAAAGTATCTCCACATAAAGAATCACAAAATATCCAACCAGTATGTCCAAGACAATGATAAAATATAAAAACCTGAGTGTAAGTTCCTGAGCTAGTACATGACCTATGTTTTGAATTTGCACAGTATACATTCCATATTATTAACATTTATGTCTCGTGTCCACAGGGAAGATATTTTTTTAAATTTTAAAATATTTGGTTCTTATAAATATAAGATACACTCTACTTTGTAATGCAGACAGTGGAAATTTGCTTGATGCTTGGTTGAGCTTCCCTTTGGTATTAGTATGCTTAAAAGTCTACAATAACCTGCTGTAGAGTAAAAAACCTGATTTTCTGTAGACAGCAGGAACAAATATCAATGCTAGTAAAAAATAAACAAAGATCAACGTTAGTAAAAATGTATCAAGAATTTAATATGAAAATATCAGTTAACACATGGTGGTTCTTGAACCACTAGTGTCGCCTGCTCTTGCGATTACTACATGAATTTTCCTTACAACTTGACCTGATGACCTTTGAATGTAACCGTTGACCGCATGATCTGATAAGGTGCTCATACTGCATTTGTATCCCAAGTTAGGTTGCAATTGGATTGAACGTTTTCAACTGTCAACAAATCGTTCATTCAACTTTAAAGGCTGATTTAGAGATTTCAAAATATAATTTTTTGTGTAGTAATTAAAAATAGTCATAGAACTAGTAACCTAAAATGCTCAATTCCAAAATATGAGATGAATCGGATTTCCCGTTTTCATGCAGTAAACATTTATGCACAGTATAACAGTCCCATAGGATACCGTGTATAACAAAAATTCCGGATCCGGAATTTTATAACAAAGTTTTGATTTTCCATATGAAGGACTTCGATTTGAGCTTTGTTATTTCACACAGTGATTAGTAGATGGACAAGCATTATGTGTATGCAAAAAACACAATTTGTTTGAAAAATGTGTGCGCCCTCATCGGGAAATCTCTGAGTCAGCCTTCAACATCCAGACAGGCAGCATGGCAGACAGAATTAGTATGTGCCTCGTGCAATTCTTGCAGACGACACAAAAATCCATCACTTGTATGATAATACTGTAGTTTAAAAAATGACACTGATTTCAGCTGTGTATTTCACCACTGAATGGTATGAGAAAAAATCCATTCATTAGCATTTTATATAACAAGTAATTATTGTTTTATGTTTGGGCAATAGTATCAATGTATCACATTGGCAAATTTGGATTGTTCCAGTTTGGCCTAGGTAGTAATAAAATCAAAATATATAAAGCCTTTTGTGGTATAATATATACATAAATACACACACTCTAGAGAGTTTTCAATATTTGTGCAATATATAATGTCTATTTTTGTATAATAAACTCTCGGCAGTTATCAATATTTACACATTATGTAATGTCTTTTATTACATAAAACAACAACACACACTACTTCTAGATAGTCGATTGGTAACAACTGCATGATTATTTTCACTTCAATTCAAGTTGGTATTGCATACTACATATTTTCCAATCAAGCTGAACTCAAAAATCAATTCTCCTTAAATACTTCTTAGTCGGAGAGATATGGTCCAAGTTATGGCCTGACGGTAAAGTTGAGTATATACACAATTAGAAATGTACCTATGATCATAACCAAGTGATACCAGGTAATCCTGATAAATAAAAATGTGTCAAATAATAAATTGAGTGCAATATATGTGAAAAAATGTAATTCCTATGGTACTTTGACAACTTTGCACCATATTAGTTTTATTTCGATTTTGGCGCATTTAAAACAAATTGAAGCGTATGTCGTACATTGGTTAGGATCAAGGTACATTTCTAATGTCATTGACACCTTGATTTCGATTTGAAGGCTGTAATACTTATAAATTTGTGACAAGTATTTTTTGAAGATGTTCACGTTTTTGGCTGCCATATTGATTGACGTCATGTTGCAACTTTAAAAGTATCAGAAATACATTTACTGTGTCCAACAACATATCTAAGACTTCATGGCTAGTTTTATCGCAGGATATTTGCTGTTATAGGAAATATCTTAAAAGTATTGGATGGCTTCAATTTGAATTTGAAGTTGAAGTATGACTTAATGTTGCAAGGCCATACACTTGTTCATTGAAATTATAGACTCTAGTAACTCCTAGTTGATAATAGAGGGTTGGACGAGATAATACATTTATGGCGACCCATCTTGGATTTCTCAAAATGCAAGGATGCCCAGGTGGCACCCACAGATTCTTATTTACACACCCTAATTCGATCATTTTCAGCAAAACGAGGGCCATCAACGATGATGTAACCCCTTGCTTACCAATTTATAGCCCCCACAGGGTGGCGGCAGCGCAGCTTAGGAGGGGAAAAAAATGACATGATTAAACTCATGTAGGTAAACAAAAAATAATGCAATTATTCTTTAAAAAACCTGTTTAAAATTATGAATTTTTATGGTCTTGTGCCATCCCCTGAAGCCACACCCTGAGTAGCACATACATTATCTAAGTATAGGTCACATATCGGGTATCTAACAGCAGAAAGCAAAAAATATGTTGGAAACAACCTTAACCCTCCACATCCCACCTTCCCCTCTTCAAACAACCCATTACCCCTCCCCCAACATCCCCATGTACTCATCCCCATCATCACACGTACACACTCCCAAACATCCTATCGTACCCACCCCCAATCCCCACCTACCCTACCTAATATCTCCCTTTCCCTCCCCCAATATCTCCCCTCCTCAATATCTCTCCCTTCCTTAAACATCCTAACTCCATTCCCAACACCCCTCAAGCCTTCTCAACACCCCTTGTTTTCACGGGGTCAAAACCTTCAAGTTCCCACTCATTCGCAACACCATATCGACCCATTTCCTACCCGTCAACATTCCAAACACCCTTCTACAGATCCCAACTCCTCTAATGTATTTCAGTCTATGACCATCATAAATGGAATATGGAGGAATGTCATGATTGATTTGATTGATTGGAAAGAATTTATTATTGGGCCTATCGTATGAATTTGGCAGCTCAAAGGAATAAACTGCAGGGTGGATATGGTGGCAGAATTAATTGAAATTCATTCCTGATTATTTGATTTTTGACACAAAGTAAAAAGCATAACCTTACATTTTGTACTTTGATTTAATGTAACATGGGGTTCGTTCCCCAAAATCGTGTGAAGCATATAGGCATATGTCCTACATAAAACCTTTCATGCCAGTTACACAGTGCTTGGACAAATTAGTCCACTCAAGGCAGACGATTACAACTGAATTTCGGGGAACGGACCCTACACAGTTTGAAAACTGTAGGGCCTACTAGTGAAAGGGTACTACTATCTAAGCAATGGAGCAAAACAATGTATCAAACGGCGCTGAACATTTATGTGAACAGACCAAGAATCAACCAATAGTATAAAGATATGAGTTGGTTCAAAATTGCTGTGAGCATGAAGAAAAGCAATATAAGTACCTCCTACAACACCGTACATATCCTAATATATCTGTTTCAGTATTGATTTGAGGAAGTATGCAGTGAAATTCTGTGTCATTTACAAAACAAACATACCTCAGGTCGTTGGACCATTGGTGTTGTGTCGTCCGGTTGTCGAATGGGGCCAAGGTGACTGAGGTCACAAGGTGGAATGAGGGTCACCAAGGGACATGAGGTCACCAAGGGTGACATGAGGGCACCAAGGTCACATGAGGTGTCACCTGAGGTCACCAAGGGTCAATGAGGTCACCAAGGGCAATGAGGACCCCAAGGTGGTACATCGCGGACACCAGGTAAAACAAGGTCACATGAGGTCTGTGGCTTCACAATGACAGTAGCCACAAAGGTCACAGGGGCACCAGGTCACCTCCGATGCCCCAACCCCCTCCTCGACGAAGCCCACCCAACCCCTCTCCCGATTGCACCAGGGTCACCAGGGTCCCAGAGGTCACCAGGGTCCCATGAGGTCACCAGGGTCAAGAGGTCACCATGGTGAAATGAGGTCACCATGGTAACATGAGATCACCATGGTCTAATGAGGTCACCATGGTCCCATGAGGTCACCAAGGTTCACACGCGGTCAAATGGGTTACAAGGTCACATGAGGTCACACAGGTCATCTAAGGTCAAATGGGGGTTATGAAGGCACAGGGTCACCCCAACCCTACCCCGAGGTACCCACCCCGCCCCCTCATGCTGCCCCCCACCCCAACCCCCACCTGGCCCCCTCAACACCCACTATGCCCCTATCCCAAAAACTCCAACCACTCCCCCTATCAAACAACCCCTCACCCTTCCCTCCATATGATTCACACACAAGATGTATGGCACCATAGTAGTTTTTACCCACAAACACAAAATCTGCACACGGGATACCCGGTTTGTGAAAAAAAAAATTAATGACAGGTGATATATTGTGATTACTACTCTACTCACAATGCTCTCTTCAGTCTTCATTGATTTTAAGATCATAAAATTATGAGGATTTTACAGAACATATCACGATCACGAACCAATTTCACTGCATTAGTATATGCATCGCGGTCGTGGCTACAAGGGCTTCGTAGATATTTATTGTACACATTCATTGCTATGCTGAATATGCATTGTAATAAGACGAAGCCTGTCAATGCGACGTTGGTAAACCAAACAAAACCTGGAAGTTGCAGAAGTTGAATCTGATCTGTTTACCACCCAGATGCGATGTCGGCCAGACGGATGGCGGCCAACAGCCTCAATAATATACAGTCAAATCATAAAGCATCAAATAGACTACAGCAATCTACGACCATGTCGTTATTCATAAAATTCAAAATAAACCTTACAGTGTTTTGTTCGTCAGCAGTTTGGAATTAAGAAAACATATTACTGAAACACACAAAAAAAAGGAGTTTTTGTAAAATATTTTGTTTAGGCCTACGTGCACAAATAAAGTCTCCATGACGCCTGTAAACAAAAAATTTTAGTGACAAGTCCAACGACGGCTGAATGAATTCGACGCATGTGCCTAGTACTTCGGGTGACGACCTAAATATACCACACAAGCGAATGTGTTGTAACATTGTACGTGTCATGCCATAAACCATGCGGACAGCGCCCACAAACCGTTTCCCAGCGCATTAATTATGACAGCAATCAATACTCATTGCAATTCCCAGTGCAAACTTGGTTCCACTGCCGGAACATAGCATGCATATTTCCATTGTCACCTTATTTCAAAGTGAATGTCACCTTGCAATGATGACAATGTGGTTAAGGAATGATATAGAATACCGACACCACACAGTAGATCTCACTAGTCACATTATATCGCGCATAATCACCGATTATTGGAGGTAGTACTTTTTCAACCTCACTTTCCGAGATGGACTCATGGCCGCAACCTTGGTCCTGCTCAAACACAACACAAACACGGAACAACGGGAGTCTTATTTAAATTCTGTTTCAGCTTCCGATAGCCGAGACCATACCGGATTTTCCCATATCATGGAGATTAATTTTTACCACCGAGCCACGGTCAAAAAAAGTCTCTCGAACGTCATGAACCACACAATACCAGAATTACAAAAATCTCCCAAAGCGTACGCAAATTATGACGTAACCATTCAGTAATGAGACTAATGAGCCGGCAGCTCTTCATTTGTAAAAATGTATTGAATAAGAAGTGTGTATGTGACGTGTTGTTAAACCAATGAGATGTCTAAATTTAGGATTCTGGAACGCTTACCGCTAAATTCCCTCAGTGCTTTGACCCCGGTGGGGTAAATTGATTCAAGGATAACATTTGTGCTAAATTCTGGCTTTGTGTTTAGAATGGATCCACCCCCCACAAGGTTTAACTGACGGGCACATGGGATTTACCGGTTTCATTAGTGAACACTTCATAAACATGGACAAGGGCAGGAGGCTATGTACATGAACAGTACTATGAATTAAGAATTCTTCAGATCAAAATTTTGATCAATCCAATCTGGTAGAGTACTGGTTGAAGCTGCCCCATCATCAATGCCACCCCCTGTTGTATTTGTACGCTAAGCTATACTCTTGCCACATGCTAAAATGTCATATAAATAACCAATAAGTTAAACATAGTCTTAGCAAATCTGTGAAATTTTTTTTAAAGAAGCCGACTTTCAACCGATTTGGTAGGAAGGTGTCAAACATTACCACAAAACAAGTGAGTTATTCGTACGGGGGGTGGGGAAATTGTTTTTTTCGAGGAGTCAGGTTCACGTCAATAACAGGGGTCAAAATTTTTGAAATTGATCCCAATCATGTTGAAAAAGTATTACCAGTTAATAGGTTAATCATAAGGATTCCTTCCAAAAAGGTTTATTAGTTTGTACTATCTGCGGGCCGAAAAGTTTTTGAGTTGAGTAGTTAGGTTATTAGGCTAATAAAAAACAGCAAAAATCAATCAAACAGTCATTTCAGTTGTACAGGGGTCAAATTTTAAAATACTCCCGATTTGGATAGAAAATGGGGCAAAATTATAGATGGAGCTCATAGGATAAACATAAGGAATAGTTTTGATGTCTTAAATGCTTAGTCCCCAATGTAGGGGGCACCAAAAAGGTCAACGTCCATTGCAATTCAAGGGCTTGCCCTTGTTCCCCCCTACTTCAGTAAGTGAGCATTTAAGAACTCAAAACTATTCCTTATTTTTATCATATGAGGCTCCATCTATAATTTTGCAACCTTTTGAATCCTTATGATAAACTATTACTTGGGTTACTTTTAAAGTGCGATTCAATTTCAAAATTTGACCCCTGTTATTAACCTTTTGAATCCCGAAAAACCAATTTCCCCACCCCCTACGATAACTCACTTTTTTTTGGTAATAGTTGACACCCTACCTACCATACACAGTTTGAAATCAGTCTTTAAATTTTTTCACAATGAAACTTACATTAGGATAACTAATACATTGTCAGCAGTAATAACTATACGAATAGTGACCACACTCATTGTACTGTAGGCAAATGTGTTATGGTAAGCCACTCTGTACATCACTGTCACCTGTGCAAATGTTACTCCGTGTTGACTGGGTGTCTACTAACAGCCCTCAGCTCAGACGGTAGGCCTATTTGCATGTTAATCCACCACCAAACCCTTGTGCTCAAATCCAGTGTTTTTCGTCCTAATCAAAATTTGTCTATTTGTTGTTTCCAATACTAGTATGTCCGACATAAATTGTCATGTGTTTGGGTTGAAACTTGAACGTTTACCACCGCCAAACTGTACATACGACAGCTGGTGGAAAAGGATTCCTCTTTTGATTGCCGCAGCCTACCTGGCCGCCAAGGGCAACTATGTTTATTTATATTCAACGAGTCACGTAATGGTTGGTATTCGACTCTCCATTGGTGGAAGTGGGGCCAAGGCAAAATAAACGAAGACACGTGGTTGTATATACAAATCGATTGGGTTTCAACCCTCCTCTGACTTACGTCGGTGCGGAAAGTTAAAATCGTGCTATTAACTTAGTTATAGCCTAGGCGCCGTAGGCACCCGTGGGAAAATGTTTGATGTTCGCCCCGAGCCCATCATATTATGGCAGTACCTTTCGGAGTCTGTGACACAGTCTACAAACACAGTGGGAAATACTGGACCGCCGTAACATTATAGGGAAGATCTGTCGAGTTTATTATTTTCGGTGATACCCTTAATAGACGGCGCTTTTACAAACACCATTCGATAGGCATACCCACAAATGAGCATACTCGATCGATGTCTAATAGAACCAGGAAGAACAACGGAATTCTTTCCAATGCCAGCCCCGGCATGGGCGTAATCTAATGCAACGGCGCATAGGGTGTCGTAACTTCACGCAATATTCACCATTTCCCTCCATTCTAAACGATGCACAGCCCGAAAACCGATCCGAGCGGCCAAAACACCCCCCGATTTCGGGATAAATCGCTCTATGAAGACTTGTCCCATATCCATCCCTCCCCACTACCCAAATTTCATCATCGACGTACGATCAAAATGAAGCCCCTGATAATCGTCACACATACGAACATCGAGATTTCGTCCATCATGATAACACCCTCGCTGCGCTAAAGCGCGAGGTTGAAAAACGGTATATACTCAACTGTACGGTCCACAATGAACATTCTCTTCCGACTATCTACTTAAACT
Source organism: Ophioderma brevispina (assembly GCA_023653785.1). NCBI lineage: Eukaryota > Metazoa > Echinodermata > Ophiuroidea > Amphilepidida > Ophiodermatidae > Ophioderma > Ophioderma brevispina. The sequence goes on from JAMKCH010008599.1 coordinate 82,453, forward strand.
CTTAGCGTATTTGCGTTTATATAATTGATGTAATTTATTTTTTTTGCATTGGTCCATGTTAATGGGAAAAAACAATCAGAAATAGCCTGCAAAAAATCCTGTTTTTAAAAGTTCAGTCTCAATTTCAAGCACGATCCGGATTCCTGAAAGCTCTGGAGTTTCACTGTCCTTCATTCTGATGGGGCTTTAAATCTATTCATGGAGCATTTTATCATATCTGTGCTCACTTGTCAGATGCACATTAATATTTGTTATACCTGCACAAACAATTACAACGTTTTGTCCTCAAACGCATACTATGTGGTCCGATAATATGACCAAATTTGAATTGCGCTTGTACACATATTAAACCACTTTTCAATTTTGAGATGCCAGAAAGTGTGGAAGAATCAGTTAAAGGCCTTTTGTTCCGAAAGAGAAATACAGCCTTTCATCTATATCAAAAATCTGTACACTTCCAGTGGGTATCATGAGAGTCCAAAGGCGAGCAGAACACGCACTTTTTTAAATTGTTGATCAACATGGGTGTTCACACACAGCGTTTCCGGTCACCAGAAGAAGTTTGTTTAACCAGGCCTGGTCAAAAGTGTCAAATTCCTCCCAAATTGAATATTTGTGAAACAATTCTTTTTTGCGGGGGCTGGACCGGTAACTACAATAAACCAAATGGATTTGGAAATAACAATTATTCTGCTATGCAGAAATAAAGTTGCTATTCTTTTAGACTAATTTACCCTAGATATTTATTTAGACTTAATTATTCATTTTCCTATTAATGTGTGCAGATACAGTTCAACAAGTACCGCGAGTCACGTGAATTTGCCATCCTTATATAATGTCCTGATTCGACACAAGGTCAACAGAGGGTCAACAAAGGGCAAGTCCATCACAACCCCTCGGGACATCTTCTGAAAGACCATGTGTGGTTTCCATCGAAAATTCAGGTTATATTAATTATCCTTTTGTGCTAAAAGATTGTTTTGAACTGTTTAAAAAATGTCCAACAAGTACACTGAAAAGTATGTCCACAAGAAGTATTACAAGGCGGTTCTCGCACCACAAGTCTCGCCGCTTTCGCGCTTATTGTCAAGACAAAAGCCGCACACAGAGATGCAACTGTGGCGAGTCCCACAGGGTGTCCCAAAAAGTTGTGCAAACCAGATAAACTCCAATTTCTTAACTCGTTTTACTTCCCACTATTTCCCTTTGACCACCACTCAGGGGTCACAACAAATTTTCCATTGTGGAGATATTCATCTTGGAAGTTGAAACCCCAACGAGCATAAGTCAGCGATAGTTTAGGAGTAGCACCCCTGGTTTTTCATTTATAGTATTCTTTACTTCCTGCTCTTTCATTTGACCCACCCCAGGGGTCACAACATTTTCCATTGTGGAGATATTAATCCCTGAGAAGTTCCTCAACCGAGCATAACTAAGATGTTTTAGGAGTAGCAAGCACCCCCGGGTGGCTTTTGAAGTATTCGATCCTCTCACTCTTTCATTTGACCAAAACAACTCCACCCTAGGGTCACACATTTCCATATGTTGAGATATTAATCGTGAAAAGTCCCCCCCATGATCACAATAAGAGATGTTTAGGAGTAGCACCCCCCGGGTTTTGCATATTATAGTATTTATCTTCTCACTCTTTCATTTGATAACCACATAGGGTCACAACTCTTCCGTTGGGAAGATATTAATCTTGAAATGTCCCCAACTAATCATAACCAAGAGATGGTTAGGATAAGCACCCCCGTTTGCATTTAATAGATTCTTTCTTTCCTGCTCTTTCATTTGACACCACCCCCAGGAGCCACACACCTTTTCCTTGTAGCTATTTAATCATGAAAAGTCATAGCAACAATCCCTTAAATCACTAAATTAGTAAAATGATGAAAATTTATTCAATTTGGCAACACTATTTTTTGAAAATCATGGACCACATTTTAAATTTGAGTCGCCTACGGGGGTCCAGAAAGTGGTGGAATGCACAATTTTGTAAATTTTCACATTTTCCAAGAATGTAACAGGCTGGCAGCAACCCAAAACTGACAGAAGTAGAAAAACCTTTTCAATTAAAACATGGCACTGAATCTAGCTAGATATATTGATGTAATACCTTTGTTGTGGTGTACTCCCCCCCCCTTTTGAATAATCTTCTGTTTTGTACACCTGTGTTTGTACACCACCATATCACACACAGCCATATACTGCCAAATAAACACATGCTACCCCTTTAAAAATTTTTAATTTTTTAGGTTTTTTCTTTTTTTAAAAATCAATTCTTTTTGAAGGTGTAGTATATCACACTGACCATTGACAACCGGAGAAAATTGTTTGAAATGGACCCAAGCATTTTAGCATTAGTTTTCAATTTTTAAAATAATCAAAGAATGCCCCTTTAAGTGGCCCACTGCATTTTGACACAATTATTATTCACACAAAAGCTGTTGAACCATATATTAGTCTCATGTACGAAGGAATTTTGCCTAGCCAATGTACCATTTATGCGATACAGCAATTACGCTATTTAATTTAGATCATTGCATCAAACATGCCCCTTTAAATGGATCCACTTGCACTTTGACCCGGCAATTGTGATTCATAGCAACAGATGTACGAAGCATAGAAGTCGCAATGTCGCGAGGATTGTTGCATGTACCATTTCAGTGCTACAGCAATTAGGCCATATTAATTAGATCAATTGTATCAAAAATGCCCCTTTCAAATCAGGCCCACAATGCACTTTGACCCCATTATGATTCAGCCCAAAGAAGGCATGGCATAGTAATCTTTCATGCGCGAAGAATTTTTTGCCTATCCGATGTACGGTTGCAGAGCTACAGTAATTACGCATATTTAATTAGCATCATTTGCATACCTAAGCCGCTTGTATCACACTTGGATCACGCTCAAATTGGAAAATATGCGCACATGATAGGCTTTCATGAAGTGAAGGAATTTTTCGTATCCAATGTCCCGGTTCAAATTAATAGCATTACGCTGTTTTTTTTCATATTAATTAGGCTCAATTGCATACTTAATTTGGCCCGAAATACGCCCAAAATCTAATCATTGCGAGAACGCTCCGGCCCGCTCCCTTCCACCAAAGTTACACAAAACAAAATTCATCATACGCCTTACGGACTCCAGAAAACTTGTACACAAGCCTTGCGGGAAAATTTTCGTTATTATGCAAATTAGATACTTAATTAGCCAATTTTACGCCGGAAAAATCTAATCAGTCGAGAAATCGTAGACCCCTTCTTTCCACCAATTTCATCATCATGCCCTTACGGAACTCCAGATAATCGTACACAAGCCCGTGAACACGGACGTCAGGCGACAGACAGCATACGACATACTGACAGACACAGAGACAGACTGACAGACAACAGACAGACAGAACAGACACAGCGCAGAGGACAGACAGACAGACAGAAAAGTGATTACTAAATCTCTGCCGAACAAAGATTCGGCGAGACAAAAATGTTACAAATTGTAAAAAATATCATTCATACTGTATCTGATCTGGTTGCAGATGAAACAGAACAAGCTGGCATAAAAATTGTCCATAGGAATGGTTAAAAATGTATAAACAGTAATGGTAGAAATGCACAACGAAAAGCTTCTGACTTGAAATGCTATGCCGTATGAATAGTGATGCAGTCCTGATTTTGTGAATAGGTGCGGAGTCGACCTATAAAATTTCATGTCAGAATATGGCAAACAGATAATAATATTCTAGAGATACAATGTACAATCAATATTGTGAATATTGTGAACTATCGCACTAATTCGGCGATATTTAGTAGGGTTTTTAAAAATGTTGGGGTATTGTAGGAAAGATATATTCATAGAACTACTATACTTTGCCACATACTTGAAAAGTAAAACAAAATTGAATCAGAATATATGTGATCTATTACAATTACGTTTTGGTTAGATTGAATAAACTGAATTCAAATCCTGGTGATTGCTAAATACAAGGTTACACCACCACCATTCATCAATATGACCAACATAGTCACATGGCTTCTATCACTTGTTTCCTTAGAGTCCCCTCGTAAAATAAACACACACACATAAGTGGCCACAGTTATGTGACTTTTGAATGAAAAATAAAACCATTGTTCATGGGCATCGCTGGACGCCAAAGCAAAGCCCTAGACTTAGACCAATATGGAATGATTATATCAGCCAGGAAGACACTCTATAAGCATGACTTTCAGCTTATGCTACCAATTTTCCCTACCCTAAGACCTACATTTAGGGGGCATTTGTGATCCTACACCTTCATTTTTTAATATTGGATCATTATGTCCAAATTTAGGGTCTGATGTACATTTTGAAGTTATTGAGGCAAGGTTTGTAGTAGGGTGGCCCTTTTTGGTCACTGATGCTTTTAACTTTTATTCCATTTATGTAATTCCTTCAGAGTAGATCAAATCTGCCCATATGATAAGCAGATATACTGAAACTTGGTCCTGTGGTTCAGATCATATAAAAATTAAAATCTAAACTTATTTTCGCGTAGGCCAGTCAGGGGAAGAAGCGTGGATCACAACTTCCCTGGATAATGCAATCTTATTCTGCTTTTGATTTGCTTTTGGGCAGCTGTCCTACCACGTTTTAATTTCTGTTGCGCGGAAATACAATCCATAAGGCAGCGGGCAAAAAGCAGAGCTGCCCAACCACAATTTCCACTAATCCAGCAGCATATACCTTTCACTTGGATTCTTTCACAACGTCAAGCCATCGACCACTGCTTCACACACACAGGTCGGAGGTCACCCTAGCATCCAGTTTCAGCAGTACCACCCAGTAAAATTTATTAGTCAATTACTGTATTCCCTCACCATTCTTCCTTCACTTGGGGGGTCAATGTCCTGTTCCCCAGACCGCGTTATGTTTTTGGCACAGCATCCTCATCCCCGCTTGAACATCACAGTAGCAGCTTGATAGCACCCGTGAATTCACTGGAAATTATGCAAAAACTCACCAACAAGTATGCAATTGTAAAATTCCGAGCAAAAAATACAGTTTAGTTTCAAAACACTTTTGGTAAAATTGAATGACGAAACCCACCACCTGCTGGTGAAACCGATTAATTTGTATTTCTCATATTATATTCATCAAGGCAATACCTTCAAGTGACAAAGTTCGACTAATCGTCAGACCAGAACCTTTTCCTAACTGAGCTCACAAATAATTAGTAAATTTATGAATGTGATGCATATTTATATCTCCTGCTGAAGTAATTATGAATACACATTCCTGCTCAAAAAGGAAGCCCTTTAACAGTGTTTTACTGCTTTTTTACACCTGCATTCCAATGCAATGACCTATTTCACTGATTAGACTGTTATCCATGGTATGCAAATTGAACCAAATATTCAAAATTAGACTATTTGTTGTAGATCGATATTTGTAATCGGTGATCGGCAAGACCTTTAACTTACTTCTGTTTCAATATAAAACAGGCTGAATTTGTACTGCAGCACTCTACTCAATTGAAATTTACAAACATTTTTGTTAACAAAAAGAAAGGCTTTTTAAATACTTTCTTTTAAAGCTAAAGCTTTTAAGCTTTAAAACTTAAAGGGGATTCACATTAGAATTATATCTCAGTGGTGAAAATCAGGTCTTTCATACTTTTTAACTGATATCTGATGCGTGAAATCTCTTTGCACCTTTAAACCACTGGAAAAATACAATAACAGAAAATTTTTGATAGCATAACTTGGTAGTTGACTCTCTAGAACATCCAAAGTACTTTGGTGGTCTCAAAACATGTTCTGCAGTTTGGGCTTGCATGAGGACTATGGTCCCGGTTATTGGAATGATCCATTTGGTAACATAAACTGAAGAATCTCACCCATAATGTTCCTGGTCAGATCAGATAAAATCTTACCTTTTTCTATGCAATCATGGAAAGAAGCGGTGATCACAAATTCCCTGGATAATGCAATCTTATTCTGCTTTTGATTTGCTTTTGGGCAGCTGTCCTACCAGTTGTATTTCTGTTGCGCTGGAAAATACAATCCATAAGGGCAGCGGGCAAAAAGCAGGCTGCCCAAAGAGCAATTTCCACTGAAATCCAGCAGGCATATACCTTTCACTTGGATGCTTCAACGTCAAGCCATCGACCACTGCTTCACACACAGGTCGGAGTGTTCACTCCTAGATCCAGTTCAGCAGTACCCCCATTAAATTTTATGAGTGCATTACGGTATTCCTCACCAAAGTCTTCTTTCACTGGTCCGATGTCCTGTTTCCAGACCTGCTTTATGTTTTTTTTGTTTTGGCAACAGCATCCCCCCGCATTGAACATCACAGTGCAGCTGACAAAGCAACCATTGAATTCACTGGAAATTCTGCAAAACTCACCAACAAACAAGTATGCATTTGGAAAATTCAGAGGCAACAAAGATGTACATTTATTTTCAAACACATTTGGTAAATTGAAGAACGAAACCACCGCTGGTGACATGAGTAATTTGGATTCATCAGATTATATTCATCATGGCAATATGCAAATAGACAAGTTCGACTAATCGCAGACCAGAAGAAGCTTTGCCTAAGCAGTTAAACAAATAGAATTAGTTAACTATTAGAATGTGATGCATACTTTATTATGCTCCTGCTGAAGTAATTATGATATACACATTCTTGCCTAAAAAGGGAAGAGCCTGTAAGTGTTTTTTACTTCTTTTACACCTGCAATTCCAATGACAAATGACCTATTCACTGATAGCTGTTAGCATGGTATTGCAAATTGAACCAATATTCAATTAGACATAATTTGTTGTAATCGATATGTTGTACACGGGTGAGGGACCTTTAAATTACTTCTGGTTCGTCTAAAAACAGGCTGAATTTGTTACTGCAGCAATACTCAATTAGAAATACACATTTTTTGTAACAAAGGAAAGTATTTTTAAATACTTTCTTTTAAGCTTAAAGGCTTTTAAGCTTACAAAACTCTCAAATGGGGATTCACATATAAGAATTATCTCAGTGTGAACATCAGGGTCTTCAATAATTTACGGATATCTGATGGTGATTAAATTCTCTGCACCTATTAAAAACCACGGGAAAACACAGATACAGAAAATTTTTGATAGATAACCTTTGGTAGTTTGGACTCTCTAAACATCCAAAAGTAATTTGTGGTCTCAAAACATGTCTGCAGTGTGGCTGGCATGATGACTATGGTCCCAGTTTATTAATGCTAAATTTTGGTAAAATGAAACTGAAGAAATGTACTCACAACCATAATTTCCTGGTTCAATGATAACTACTTTGACACCCATTGGCCACTTCAATCGTATAGTTGCATCTGATATTGCTTCACCCACCCACCCAATTAGACACAAAGTATGGCCCTGTAAATGCAGCTGCAAATCGCCCTGAAATACTGCTGATATTGACAATGCGTCCTGAAAATAGTCAATATTGAGTGTGACAGGTAATGGCATATAGAAGGTATGCGAGTATTAGAAGGGGGTGTGGGTCAAACGATAGATTACACCTTTAAAATGTATGTCTACAACTATGGAATTCCCGGAACAATACTTGTTTGTTCTAGTTCTTAGGCTACCGTTTAGGCTTAGATTTGTCTAGTTATGGTGTTCTAGTACTTTTGACACAATATTAACTGCTCTGACCTCTGACAAACCCAGAACCAAGTCCGCCTTTCATGTTATTTGCAATTGGCTGCTTACAGTTGGTAAGCTTCTATTAATGTTACAAGTTACGCGCACATTTTCGCCTAGTGTTAGACCTAAATTGGAGCAAATCAACGAGACGACTTACGAATTTTGCCCCCGCTGGCGGACGACTTGGAAATTTCCGTTTCCCCCCTCTTGATTGACTTGTCGCGGTACCCACTGATAGTAGCGGGTTATGGGTGAGGAGGAGGCCGCACTGATTGGGCAAAGTATAGGGAGGGGTAAGGGTGATTGCTGCAAGCGCGAGGTAAATCTGGCCACCCCCTTTAACGGTACAAACCAGGATTTCTACTACTTAACTAACACTACTAGCCTATAGTACTGTTATACTATACATAAATGTTACTACAAATCAAAACAAAATCTGATTCATTCTCAAACTTTGTGAATAGCCCACTTTAGTGACTACTTTAGTTCTAGTTGCCTATTAATTATATCACAAAAAATATATTTTGCAATCTATCCTGAGTCAGTCTTTAAATTCAATCAAGGTGAAAACTATTATATCATTCATTCCCACAAAGTGCCTCATTTGGTTGAACCAATATTAATTTAAACCATATTCTATGGACGCTTACAAAAGCTTCTCATAATCAGATGGGTATCAGGTCAAAGGCTATCTTAGAGATTTCCCTGATGTGGCCCTCAGTTTTTTTAACAAATTGTTAGCTTAGCTGAAATCCATGTCCTTCATCTCAGAAAACCACAACTTTGTAAAAAAATTCTGAACCTGTAATTTTAGTTATACACATGGAAGAAGCAAGTGGAGTGTATAGTAGCAGGGTTGGGTTGACGATGGAGGATGCACTGAATTGGGCAAAGTGGAGGGATGGTGTAAGGGTGATTGCTGCAAGTGTGAGGTAAATATGAGAATATCCCTCAACTGGGTCTAAACCTATGGAACCCATTGAGAAAATTTAACATTTCTATCAGTAGTTCTTTACACACAATCTCTATGGGCTCTGATGAGAATCAAACATTTTCCCACGGTGCTACGTCAATTGGCTGGCTAATTTAATATGCACACTCATACTTTCCACACCACCGTATCTCAAGACATATGGGGACATTTTAGCAACCATATCCCAGGAAACTTATAATGTAAAGCACAAAGAATCCATGTTGTACAAAGAAGTCATTTTGAGACCCTGAGTCAGTCTTAAAGGAATTTATTCAATATAACACATCGTTTAGACTACCGTAAACTGGGGTGGCTTTGGACAAATTTTAACTATTTATATCAATATCTTCATTATGAACAGAGGAATTCTGGGGGTAATGTGGGGGTTGGCAAGTACCAATAAAGAAGACATCCTGTAATATAGAGTTCCCTGCAGTTATTTTATGTTATGATTATTTTTTTTGGTCAAAGTTTGTCCAAAGTGACCCCGGTGTTCGGGGTAACTTTGGACAACCATAAACATCCTGTTGCATACTCACCTGAATAGCTAATTGCCTAAAGTAAACCTCCTTATGGGGGGACTTTGGACTACAACACAGTTTTTAAAAAAAAAATTAACAATTCCAACCTGTTCAATTTTTTTCAACAGCCACCAAATAACGTCTTAACAAGTACGACTAGTACATACAACGTTTTTGTGGTGGTATTTCAGCTACAAAATTCTGCTAACAATAAACATGTAAGAACTTACATTAACAGACACTTGGTTGCATACTTTTTCAAGATTTTGTAATTAAATTTGATATTTTAAATTCTCATAAGCCTAAATATTCAAAATAGTAAATGAACAAATTTGAAAAAAGAGGGCACTGCATGAAATTTTTTGTGGACCTGTTACTTGCGATTAGCACGGTTAGTAGTTGATCACCTGGTTAAGTAGAGTATTTACCATCATTTAGTTGTCTAACTGTGCATATTATAACAAGCCACAATACCATTGAAATAGTCCATGAATCACTTTAGTGACATTTTAAGTAGGTTGTATGCCAGGACATAAATATACCAATGGAGTTGGCCATTGGTATATTTATTCTTGTACTCTCTGGCTCCAGCACTTCTTTCATATGTTCTACCCATTGTTTAAATCCTATCTATGCTTGCTACTCTGAAAAAGAAAGAAAAATAGTTACGTAGCTGTCGAACATTTGGTACTACTTTGATGTCCAAAGTCACCCCGTACGTGAAGCCAAATCATGGGGAGAAATTGGACATGACCTATTTTCAGATTTGCAAGGGTGGTCAGGTATCATGACTATACAGGTGGGTTCATGATCCCTTTAAGTTCACTATCCAACCAATAGGCTTGAGCTTCCATTCTTCTGTATTCCTAGAGTACCAAAAGTTCGACGGCCATAAAAATCGAGCATTTTATGGACCCTGCAAAGAAAAGTACAAAAACCATGTAAGGCAATGCAATATACAAGAGCACAATAGTCATTCATAATATTCACACATTCTCCTAAAATAACATACAGAAAAAATACTGGAAATACTGAAAGGAAAAAGAATGTAAATTAAACAATACTTTTTTCTGTTGTGTCCAAAGTCACCCCTGTGTCCAAAGTCACCCCAGTTTACGGTACTGAATTCATCAGTGACCCAAGGTCTCTAAATGAATGCACCCCTTTACCTTGTGAACGCCTTATGAGTGGTAGAAATGCTTGAGTGACCCGTATTAAGCCCCACACATTGACATCTTGAACATTCTGGAACATATCTACAGGAATCCACTCCACTTCACCAAAACATATCAGTCCAGCATTGTTCACAACACCCCAGAATACTAGATACAAAATGAAATAAAAAACACAACATTTGTTATCAGTTATGCAAGTGGGGTCTCGTAAGAAAATATATGGAGGCCATATACAAGCACATCATGATTTCTCCGAAAGAGTCAAAATATTTGAAATTTGCAGGAATAGCTTAGAAATGAAGAATTCTCATAAGTTACTTTTTCCAACTGATGAAGAATTAACAGAAAAGGAAGAAAACGGCAGTGTTCAAAGATACAAATCTCCATTCAATTAAGTGTTCGTACGGACACTAATGACTAAAATATCTGATTTTGTCCTTATTCGGTTGCTTCTGGTCCTATCATTTGCAGGGTATGTTGAAGAGTGGTCCGATTTTATTGAAATGCACACCAGATTGTTGTATGGTCACAAGGATTTAAATATATAGCATTCACTGAACGTATGTATCGTCTGCCGTCACGGTCTGTGAATGGGAACAAAGGTCACATGAGGCCATCAAGGTCACCAACATGTGGGTCACTACCCAAGGTCCATTGTAACCAAGTATCATGAAAATGTGCGCATATAATTATGTGGAAACAGCAGGCAATTTATTTTGAGTCATCATTTGCATCAACATTTTTACCACCCACCCACACACATACATCCACACACACACTACCAAAACAATCCCTTCGCAGTTAATGTATAGTTTGTGCTATCTCCGACTTATACTCATGGAGTTAAATGCTGGAAACTGTTATTATAGGTCAAAGGTTAGATTTAGCTTATACAGGGGATAAATGCTGAAAACCGTTATTATAGGTCAAAGGTTAAATTTAGCTTGTACAGGGGACAAATATTAAATAATGCTTCAATTTCAGTGGAAATGGTCTCACTTTGTAATGTTAGCATAATTAAAATAAGGTATAGTTTAGTCTGCAGTGTGTAATAACAAAGATAAAGGAAGATAGGACACTCCCATATTTTTGTGTAATGGAAGCTGACGTCAATGGGGAAGGACGGCCCTAGTGTCTGGTAGGTAAAAGCGACGACATCACATATTTTACTGTGTGAAAGAATGGCGCTAGGTTCAATTCAAAAGTGCCATGCTATTTTTGTGGGGTTGCTTGAATAATTTAATACAGCATTTATTAATTTTTTCAAATTCCTATAGACAAAGGAAAGACAGAATGTTATTTTGTGGTGATTTGCCTTAGCATTATAGGGACATTAAGAAATAACAGCCTCATCCCTTTGTCCCCCCGACTTCAACCAAAAAATGTGTTTACTTGTTAAACCAAAGGTGAGTTCAAAATTTGAGATTTTGTGGTCGGCCCCCGGTATGCTTGGTAGTTGGGAATAGCGCCAACTGGTATCTGGTAGGTAATTAGCTGAAGTAGAAGCATTGCATCGTTTGCCGTACAAAATAGGGGGAGCGTCCTAACGTCCTTATGATAGATTATCTTTGGTAATAACCAAGTTACACATCATTAGTATGACCCATTTACCCGCATGGTATGGGCTCATTGTTGGGTGTAACTTGGTAACTACACAGTGTGGAGAGTGTGACCTAGCGGTTAGGGTGCTTGCCTGTGGTGCAAATTTACCAAAAAATCCTGGGTTCGAATCCCGATGGGGTCACTTGCTGGGATTTATTCAGGTGCTCAATTCTGGATTTAATCTGTATACGAGCTATTGATTAAATACAGAATACCGCTCTCCCCCATGGTTCACTTGGAGTTGGGCAAATGATTCATGAAAGAATATCCCGTCCTTTGGAGGGGACGTTAAGTCGTCGGTCCCGTGTACAGAGAGTCACAACTGTACATGTACATTGCAGTCAGTGTAGGTGTAAAATCCCTGACTGTTCCCAATTCGCCCCAGTTCCAAAAGAGGGCCATGTTAGGAGCGTCGGTATCATGAATACACACGGCCCGGATCAGTTGAATAAATCCTTACACAACCACAAGCCATTAGCAATGTGGATACGCTAAGACGACGACTACACAGTGTATTGTCCAAGCTATACCCTATACCCTACATATTTTAGGAGTATCACATGCATGTAATCAATTATTTAAATGCAACCAATTCTCCCAATTCCCGGTTTTCAGACATTAATTTGTATACCTTCACTGGTTTCTTTGAGTTTCTGTTGCACATCTTGTAAAGCTGCTTTCACCTGATCATCGCTAGTGACATCCAACTGAAGTAATGTCAGCCTGCTAGATGACGCCTCCTTCAGCTGACCTGCACCTGGACCATCTCTGAAAAGACAACCAGCAAACACACGGAAGCCAAGGGAATCAAGGTGTCTGGCCAAGGCATGTCCAATTCCTGTGTTTGATAACAAAAGTACAACATTACTTGAGTTTTATTTTCCAATGCATCTAACATTTATTTTGGAAGTTCTACATGGGGAGCTAGCACCACCTATTTCCATCCACCCCAGGACTGTTTTAGCTTGATTTTGGGATTCCAAAAGGCATTTTATATGGTGTTCCCAAAAAATACAAATTCCAAAATGACATCTGATGGATATGATGATGTAAGAAATGAGGAAAATAAGGAAAAAGTTCAGTTGGGCAAACATGCTAACACTACACTAGAGGGTACCTGTCATAAAAAACAATTTCTGCTGATGCTGAAAACAAAATTAAGTCGACAAAGTTGTTTTTCACAACTCAACTCAAGTGTCTAATCTCATATGAAATCACTACATATCACAGAAATATGGATGGCTAGAAATCTCCCGTTGCACCTTTAATAAACAGTGATTCATCCTACCTTATTTGACAGTGCACCTTTAATTCACTGTGTGTTATGTGTTATTTCTATGAACACTTACTACTTATAAAACTTGAATCCAAGAGAGGTGTAACAGGGATTGGTGGTCTGGGGTGGGGGTGGGGAAATATTTGCCCCGGTGACGACCCAGTGCAGATACAGGTCTTTAAATTTTCTTTTCAAAATTATATCAAGGATATGCCATCAAAATCTGATGAGTGGGATGGAGGAAGGGGAGGGGGAGGGTGCGAGCTTTTGGAATGTGCAAGGAAATGTTAGTTAACATTACACGCACAGTTTCACCTTCAAATTGACATCAACATCCGTCAAGACCAGAGTGCTAGTCTATTTCTAAGACTTAATGGTAGAAGGGCACTCTTACGCGTATCGGACGGAGACTCGATTAAACTAAAGGCTATATCTGGTCACGAATATTTGAAGGTGCATTTCGTGATTTCAGTACCTTCTGTTTTAATATATATTCATTGATCACTAGATATCCTTGAGAAAAGCTTATTCTCAAAATTTGAGCTGATCCCGATCTTGCGGTTTTGTGTTAGGAGCACTTGCTCGTTTCCCACGGTGCCATAGGCTACTGTGCTGTAATTTTTGTCCATTTACGGACATAAAATACAAAATTGCGAATTTCTTACAGACGCGACCGAATTTGCACATAAGATTGGGCACATGTGGATTACTAAGGCTAACGCTTCAGATGATATAAAAATCTCAACATTTTTTAGGTAAGTCGGGGGGACGAGGCTGTGGATCACGAAATGCCCCTTTAAATCTAAATGACCGTTATTGGAAATTACACTGTTTTGCAGCAGGATTAAAGGTGCAACAAGAGGTTTCATATATCAGGTGTCCCTAAAAAATTGAAAGTATGTACTGATTTTTGCCCTGATGTAAAGCTTTCAATCAAAAATATCCCCATCTGAAAGGATTAAGCTGACTGTTTTTTTTTGGTACAAAAATTGTGAAATTTCTAATTTCGTATAGGAGCAAATACGAAATTCAGCCTATGTTTTATATTGAAATATAAGCAAGTCAAAATCGCCTTTTCCTCTCTTTTTAAGACAATTCTGTAAACCATACAAGGTAGAAATATATTTGGAGAGTGTCTAATCTATATGAAATAACTATTATGACACATATTTGGGTGCCTCAAAATATCTTGTTGCAACCTTTATCACTACCCAAGATTTTGATGGATGATAGCCCTAATTGCGTTACTGATCAACAGTCACTTCATGTCATTTTAGAGACCTCTAGGGGGTCTATTCTTGTAACTAAAAATATAAAAAAAGGCCTCAATTTTTTTTTTCTGATGCCGACTGAAAGGTTAGTGGTAATAATCAATGTTGCAGTGAAAACATCTATATTTTTTAGTGTCATTTCAAAAAATAAAAATAATAACTAGAATTTTGCAGTTCTCGCTTTCGTGCTCACTGTATTCAAAGAATATAAGCTGGGGCCGCCCCATGCCTTTGACCCGGCACATGACCTTATGACCGGGCTGCCATTCTCGACGGGCGAATCCGCGAATCGATTTGCGTAAAGCTCGAGCCCGACTGTTCACAAAAAATCACCAGACCGAATCACAGAGTTTGAATTCGCGTCAAGAAAATTCAGTCCAAGAAAAAAATCAAGTCAAGAAAAAAAAATCTTGCCAAAACAGGCTTTGGCCTACCGATTTATTAGAAATAGGAGAATCACAACCAATGTATTTTTTTTTCTTAAAAAAATGAATATCATTCGATTCTCTTGTCAACAAACAAACTATTAAGGCACAAGTCTATCTGCTTTACAATGACAAAAGTCCGTACATATCTTCGATCACAACGTACTGTTTACGAAAATCAATTAAATTTGACCTGACCCCAATACCAATTACCAATTACCATCACAGATCAAAGCCAGTGTTTACCGCTGTGCCCTAGTGTATTCCATATAAAATGCAGGTTTTTTTTGCTCTTCTTTTTTAACGGCAAAGAAATTCTAAAAACGGCAAAATATACTCTAAAAAACGTACACCATCAATGCAATAATAAAAATTCATAGTTGAAAATACCTTTGTCTATTTTCCATGAGTTTGTACATACACAAAATAAAACACATTTGTGGGCAGACCTCCAAGTAATATATCTAGGTCTGTGGTAACATGCCTTTGCCTCAGTGGTTACCTTTTCAGTCTGCACATTGTAAACAGTGATATGCGGTTATTCTGTATACTAGTCAGACGGTTCTGTACGCTATGGAAATTCTGAGGCAATGCTAAATTTTAGCAGGTGAAGATGTTCAATACTGATGGGAGACTTTGCTAACGGATTTTGCCCCCGGGGTTCAACATTGTAATTTTTTGTTTTTTTTGAACAGCAATATGAAGAGAATTTCGGTCGCCACTGTTGCGAACTCGGCAAGGCCTTGCAAGCTCAGACTTAGAAATTTGGCATTTTTGTGCCAATAAAGGCAATCCGATTCTTGATTTTTGTTCAACCGGATGCCCTTCCTAATTAAGTACAAAAATTAAGAAAATGAAATCAGAAATCCAAGATCCTTATAAATTGATTTTTGTTCTTCCAAAGTCCGCTTTCTGCCGTCTGCTTTAGAAGTCTCTGCTGGGAATCATGATGGGAACCGAGTACTCTAGATCTGAAGATGGCATTGTTGGGTAATTGTATCACTATTTTCGTGAGTAAAAGAACTCAAACGTGGACTCGTACTTGTAGTTGAATATTTACAGGGTTGGTCTTTGGCACGTAGTCAACTTGTAGTTGTTCGTCGATGCCTCATTACTGTCACCTTTCGAAAGCACCTTTTAGGCCTATTAAAAAATGTCCAGCTCCAAATTATATGGTTTTTAAAACAATTGTTAAGAATTTACTGCTGCCTTCTTATTTAGATTTCTAACAGTTTTAAAATACATGTACTACCTGATAATTCGCCAACAGATAATTTAAAAGCATGGAAAGATTATATAATCCTTAGAATTATTCCTAATCTTACCGAAGTAATCGGTGTATATTCAATGGTGATTCTCATCGCAAAATTACTTGGCGAGAATCAAACCTGAATTCCGCAAGTTACAAACGAAATTGCACCCCTGTTTGACCTCAACATATGGGAAGCGCATGTGCACCTATGACACAGTTTGGTTCCAATTGAACTTCAAGTTTTCAATTTAGGTAATTTTTTACTTTTTTTATTTTTTTCAGCTTATTTCACAACTTGACCTCACATGACCGTTGACCTTTCAACATGACCTTTGACCTTTGACCTCTCAACTCTGAGGGATCTCATTGTGCACCTATGACGAAGTTTGGTTCCAATTGAAGTTCAACTTCCAATTGAAGGTCAATTTAAAAAAAACTTAACCATTAGTGACACACAAACGACACATCACACACACATACATCCCCACATAACACCACGGATTGCTAAAGTGGTCCTTGCCAGCTATGCTGGCAGCCCACAAAAGCCCTCCCTCCTCACTTTTCAGAGGCCACTGCTAAGCCATAACTAATAATTTTAACGGGCCTAATTTTAATTCATCCGTTTAGACTAAAAAAAGTTAAAGGTTTGGTCTCACAGACCGACGCAAGTATGTGAAGTCAATTTGCCCATACACTACCGATGATGAGCTCTAGTTTGGTGGTTTTTTTCTAGTCCTGCAGAAAAAAAAATGCTCAACAAGTGGGCTAAAACACATCAAAAGAATTTCCATAGCTCATTTCTAAAAAACAGCGCACTATAGCTTTTTTGCCATGTATGTGAGCCAGAACTTTGTAAATTTTTGGCTTTATTGAGAAATAATTTTTGATTCCTGTTAAAATCCAGATTTAATTCCACCAAATTGACACTTAATTTTGCTTTCCTGACAGTGGAGGGTCCTGGGGATCCACCTCAACTGCAATATATGAGCTCACCATTGGGATGCTTTGTTTTGCACGACTAATCACTTAATTCTTTCACTTTGTCGAATGAAACCCTCCACCATTGTTTTTCTTGATTTTAATTTTGCCTTATTTTGGTATACAACACATGCAAACTTGGATTCCATTGCTAATCCCTTAAGATGACTTTTGCCACTTTTCTTCTTCTGGTCGTGCATGACAGAAAATCAAAGCATGCTTTTC
The DNA here is from genome assembly GCA_023653785.1 of Ophioderma brevispina. Classification (NCBI taxonomy): domain Eukaryota; kingdom Metazoa; phylum Echinodermata; class Ophiuroidea; order Amphilepidida; family Ophiodermatidae; genus Ophioderma; species Ophioderma brevispina. The sequence goes on from JAMKCH010008599.1 coordinate 99,812, forward strand.
TATGGGGCCGATTAACGAAAGCAGTCAAGTCAAGACAGAGTTGTTGGTTTTTCTCTTTTATTTATTGTTTGTCCAATAAATCTTCAAACCATTTTTCGGAGGTTGTCACCGAGTCAAGGGTGCAAATTGAGAGAAACTGGTATCCTCAAAAAAATCCTCCTTCTGTCACTTACTGCCTGTCCCACAGAGGAGACTAACATATATGAAATGGATATGGGTGTAAGGGACACGATCGAATCTGTGTTTATTTGGATATTATACCGATTTTTTTTTCAATATTATATCTCAATATAAGTTGTTTTGTACATCACATTAAAGAAGCTTTCCAGTATTTTTTGTTTCATCTCATTTGCTTGTTTCAATCGAGAGAACTCCAGTTCACTGCGGAACACAAAAATCAAGTTTGTGCCACTTTCTGGTTGAGTGAAATGGTGAAAGAATTAGTTAAACATAAGTTATTCACATTTGAACAGATATGAAATTCTTTAGAAAGGATTAACTTCATAAAGAAACTCTAAAAGATACGAAACAGTTACGTAATGGTGGAAGTTATGATCAGTAAGTTCTGGCTTTAAGATAAAGTGAATACCATTCGACATACTATTGTTTGTTAGAAGAGAACTGTGAGCGTACAGCAACCTGGAGGAGAGAGTTTTTATGATCTTGAAGTATCATGAAACGCAAATTAACACCTTCATACTTTGCTTCCAAATGCAATTTTTCATTGACTTCACATTAGTAAATGCACAAAGATATACAATATTTTTAAAACCATTCTTTGGATTTGGAGTGTTGTATTTTGGTTTGCAATTACATTCCTTCTGGCAGGATTTTAACAGATACTAATTTTGTAATAATTCAAAGCTCCATTTTCTTGATGTACAATAACTATTTGTGTTTATGAAAAGAAGATATTTATCCTTGAAACTGATTATGGTGGACTATGAAAACTGTGTCGATAAAAATAGACTCCTTTGTTTTACTTTAATCTGTTGTGGTTGTTTCTGTTTTTCTTTCTGTCAAGTTGCAATCTTTTTGTGAGCTTCCAGAAACCATGGCATAACTGCGCGAACAACTCTGCCCATTGCAAATAAAAGTGGCACAAAATTGATTTCGGTGTATCGCAGTAAATTGATTAATCTCTGGATTGAAACAACAAAAAGCAAATGCATAATGCAACAAACACCATTGGAAAGCCTGGTCTTCGTTTCTTTAATATTAGGCCAAGTAAGTATGACTTTTTTCTGGAAATTTTCATATTTACAAAATTACCAATTTTTTTCTGATTGGTACCACTTTTTGAGACAGGCTGTATACAACTTGTGATGGTTGAAATATCTTCACTAGATAGGTGAAAGAGTACTGTTCTATTCCACACGAGCCGGTAACAGCGAGTGATGGGACATACTCTTTCACTGAGTAATGATCGTTTTCTGACCCTCACACAATTTAAGGCAGTTAATAGTTATATATCACTCATACGTAAGTCCTAAATCCTATAACTCAAAATAATGTTTAAAGGGGATGACCCGATAAATTGTTCATCTTGATAGAATAATGGCCTTCACTCCAAACCACATCTGCAAATTTCCCGCCGATATTTTTTCAACCTGCTCTGATGTGAGAGCTAAAAACTGATTTTGTAATTCCCCCACAGAAGTACTGTGTAAAATTAATATTGTCGACCAATATTAAGGGCATATGCTCATCAACCAATCATCCCTTAGCCCCAAGATTTCACAGGGGTAAAGGAGAAAATAGTAGAGGTTCTTCTGATACCAAAAATTTAGACCACTTCCGGTAAAATGGGGGTATTGGGACTAGGCTATTGGTGATCGGACCATGGCCCTGTAACTTCCATTTCATCGTCAACACGTTTGATTTTTTCCATTACAATATTAACCCTAACACGGCGAGAGGCAATGAAGCCACCGAAAAAAACGTGGTACCGGTCCGGAAAATGTTTTCGTTGCATCTCGGCCGTCCACAACTATTTTTTTGGCGCGCAAATGACTCTCATTGGCCCTATTGCATCTGGGCCGTCTTACCGAAATGACGCGATTTTCCTCGTTGCATTTGGGCCTTCTTACCGGAAAATCACGCGATGCTTCCTCCTCGTTGCATTTGGGCCTCTTTAACGGAACACATGACGCTATGTTCGCTCGTTGTCATTTGGGCCGTCAATACCGGGAAATGATGCGATGCTTGTCAACTGCATTTCGGACGTTTGCCCGCAGACGGCGCATGCTTTTCATCCGGCGGGGGACACTGTTTACAATGGGCCATAGACAATTTCGATCGATGGTGATAGAGCCACCATTTTCGATAAGCTATTTTTTTAATTTACTGCATAAACGCATTCATGACTTAAACCGAGCATGCCGTAGCATAATAGCGCCACGCACGACTATGATTGTAGCGTAATAGCGCCGCTCACGACTGGCGAACTATAAGCTCAAATTTCATCAGATCAGTGTGCAGTAAACGCAATCCATTTATTTATTTATTTATTATCCCTGTTTTTAATGCATTCGCACGCGATGTTCCCCGTTGAATCGGGACGTCTTTCAGAAAATGGCGCAATGTTTTTCGTTGCATCTTGGGACCGTCTTCCGGGAAATGACGCGATTTTTGTCGTTGCATCTGGGCTGTCTCCTGGAAATGACGGGCGATGTTTTTCGTTGCATCTGGCCGTTATTGACTTACGCGACTTATCCTGTGCCGGGAAAACGCCGGATTCAATGAAACGCAAATTTTGTCTCTCGTTGCATCTGGCCGTTAAAAATCGAAAATAGAGTGCCCTTCGTTGCATTTGGCGTCGGCCGGCAAAACGACCGGTCCGGGTTAGGTTAATGAACAGTGTTTTGGTTCAGCCGACGAACAAATCGGTAATTCCGAGGCTTGCCGCAGGCATTTTTGGCCCAAGTGCCAGTGATGGTAAAAAACTACTAATGTTGGAGTTGATGTAAATGTATCAATGGTAATAAACCAATAAATGCCCATATGATAGGCTATAATACCCACAGAGGAAAGTATTGAAAACCACGCCAAATCTTTCCATTTATATCAGTGGTGGACACCAGATGTCATTGTTTACATGCTTATACAATAAATATGATCCCCAGTAAGCTAAGGCTAAGCCCTTAAATAATTGGTTATTAGTTTTCTCGTAGGGCAGTGGCCTCTGAAACGCGAGGTTTTTTTATTTTTAATTTTTTTATTAAATGAACACTAAAATGGCTGTTTTCACTGAAAATTGATGGAGGGACTTCCCAGAATCTAATACTTTTTTATGCGCCCTTATTTTGTTTTTTTTTTATGCACTGTCAATTGATGTCCCGGCCCTGGGTACCCAGGGATGGCTGGGGATTGCATGTAAAATGTAGCTTAAAAAATGACACTCCCAGCCAATTCCCGGCCAAGTTACGGCAGGGCCGCAGGCACATTGTGCAAACCCCCGCACAAGTCCCAGCCCCAGCCTGCTGGGAATTGCAATGCAACCCTAGGTCTTTCTTGGATTTTTTTTGGCATCAGAAGCTGAATTTTAGCCAAATTTCCGCTCCTAAGCCGGCAAATTTCTAAAACTTTCAGTTTCCCAAGCCCCTACTTTCGGAGAAAAAATCAGTTCACAAGCCCCCAAGTTCGGCAATCGGGATCGCACATCCCTACCTGAAAAAAGTTGAGGCCAAATCCCGGCTAAGAGTGTTAAAAAGTCCCGGCCATCCCCGGGTACCCAGGGGCCGGGACATCAATTGACAATTATTGACATGAGAACAAAGGAAGATACAGGGACGTACTTTCTCACCCAAATCATTGAATAAGAGGTCAATCTTGTTGTTTATCAAGTCTGCAGTACAAATGGGCATGCATGGTTGCACATATAAAATGCATTTGTCATGGCATGACATAGCTAAGCTGTGTTTGTAAACAGTGAAAACTCCTGAAGCACTTTGTCTTGTGGACAGACAGACTCATTCGATGGGAGTAGGTGTAAGGCTGGCACTGAACCCAGGGACATTCTGTGACAGGACGCGCAAAAATATGGGTCTTTGAGCAGAGACATGCCCAGAGACATGCAGCATATTTGCCCCAAAATAGGGGTTTTTTTGTGACAAATTGGCTAAAATTTTCCTTTAAAGGTCCATGGACATGCTTTAAAAATACTTTAAAAATATCAGTACCAAAAACAGTTTTACTCACAGTATGTATTGGTATCAATGTAAAATCTGCATGAAGTAGTATTTGAGAAACCGTAGATTTGATAAAAATTGGACATAACATCAGAGGTTATGATTATGATTATCGCACTGGCTGCGATGACCCTGAAGTGACATCAAAGTAGCATTTTAGTTTCCCTTTTAGTTCTTTGAAGCGTGACGAACAGATTTTATAATGTGCGTGTGTACAGCGTGTGCTGCGTAATGTAAAATACTACGCTGCCTACGCACGTAACGCATGGCGACGCGCGCGCCTTTTTTTGCGTTTGTTGTTAGTGTGCTTTAGGCTTAGGGGGTGCTTACGGGAAATGGTGAATCTTGTCAACATTTGAACCTTGGTTTCTAGTCAAGAAAAATTGCCTAACAAAAGAAAATCCCATGATAGGATCGCAAACGTCTATATTTTTAAAATGCCATGGTCGTAATATTCAAAACTTAGAGTAAAAAGTCAAGACCACTTTTAGAAAATAGCTGTCAGAATATTTTTGAAACAGCCCCCCCCCCCCATGGATTTTCATTCTTGCATGTTAATTTTCATTTTCAGTTGATTAAAAATAATCAACTTTGATATTAGATATTATAATATTTGATATTAGCAAACCCTACACATTGGCTTCAAAACAATAGGTAAACGGCCATTTATGAAAATTTCTGGTAAATTCCGCGTGTATTTGCCATTCGGCAAAATCTTGCACCGGTGTGTGATAAGAAAAATGGGGTAAAAATCGTCTCCACGTCCACGGTGACCTTACTGTAAAGAGGAGAAGACTTAACTAAAAGGAAATACAGGAAAGATAAATGTTATTGTGTATTTTCTAGACACAGTAGATCGACTATACCAAAAGCGTGCACTTCTTTAAAGGTGCAACGAGAGATTTCACATATCAGGTGTACCTAAAATAATCGAAAGTACTGATTTTGCCCTGATGTAAAGATTTCCATCAAAAAAATCCCCATCTAAAAGGATTAAGCTGAGAAATGTTTCTTTGCTACCAAAATTGTAAAATGTCTAATTTCGTAAAAAATACGAAATTCAGCCTATGTTTTATATTGAAATATAAGCAAGTCAAAATCACCTTTTTTCTCTTTTAAGACATTTCTGTGGCCAAATACAAGGTAAACAAAATCTATTGAGTGTCCAATCTATATGAAATGTAAGAAATTAAGAATGTCTACTCAGCCGTGTCCATGGACCTTAGTCACCTTATAGAGGTCTTTGGGTGAATTTTTTCCAAATTTCCCCCAAAACCAAAGACTCTAGTCTTTGGGTGACAGTGCATGCATAGTCTAATACGGGGTCATTATTAACAACGATGCTGAAAAGGAGGGTCTTAACAGATCACCTTCAAAATGGGATTGCCCTTGGGGCTTACCCCCTGAAAATATGTGCCCAACCCATTAGATAAAAGGAAGAAGTGAATCTCATGTATTATTGGATAGCCCAAGAGCGGAACCGATTTGTGTCACACCTTGCGCATCTTCCTTGTTGTTGCGCAACCAGCTGCACTTCGTCACTGTGGCTGTGCAAGCACACGCTCATAAAAATCTGTGCGTCACACGTAATGTTATCAGTGTTGTATTTCTCCAATGTTCCTTTGTTTGATCGGCCGATATTTCTGTAATAATTTTGCGAAAACCAAATGATGGAAGAAATTATGCCTCTAAAAAGAGTCCTGCATTCCTAATGCATAAAAAGTCTCCCAATGACCCCATGTTAATATTGCTTTAGAAAAGAGATATTTGAGTCAGAATGACAGCATACATGTGGCTACAGTTGTTATTTTCACTCCCAAAATGCAACAAACGTAACTACTTGCATGTCTCATAAATATGTATAATAAACACTTTCCAAATACGACGATATGCAGACCATGCACCAAATATGGTGGTGCCCAAAACTATGATAATGAAGTGCGTATGCTCATATTATAATACTTTTGGGCACCTCGATTTTGGTTACGCTGTTTTTGAAGAATCTGCTTGTCTACTTTATATGTGGGTCATTCCACCAGGTTGGGACAAACCATATTTTGCTATAGCCTAGGAATATAATTCAAATTTTATTTTAGATGCAAAGTATTTTCAGAAGTTACTTTTATGCAATTGATACGTATTTATAAGGTCTTTAACATTATACCAAACATACTGCCATTTACGCTTTATTTTTTCAGATTTTTCGTAATTAAGATAGGAAGTGACTCAAAAAAAAGAGGTTAAATTTGTGACAAAAAAACTTGTACATTAATTGCAAATTTAGACAATTTATGGATTATTTTAATCTTCCTGTTTTTATCATTTTACAACAATACTGACCAACTTTTAATGATTATTCATTTCCTTTTCCATAGTTTATCCCAAAATGCATAGTATGACCCATCAAAAATGAGGTGTTCCCCGTAACAGGTGGTGTCCACTTTTAGTACAATTTTAGATGCACCAGAAATTTTATTAATTTACCTTAAAATCCATCAAAATTGACATACAGTCCACTACTTGTAATACAGTTCACAACATTAAACCATTCACAGTGAGAGCAATTAGGTTATTTTTGTTTTAGCTGAGGATATTGTGGTTATTTGGGGCGTGGTGTCCACTGTTACATCTGCACAATTTTGAAACATTTTCTTGTGTCACTGCAAAGTATATGGATAAAAAGTGTCTAAGTGTCCCTACATCAAATGTGTATCAACCAATAATGTAGAAATATTAAAAGGATTGATCATGTACTGCTCATTGTAAAGTTATATTTTAAAAACATGCATGGTGTCCACTGTTACGTCCGAACAGCAGTTCCAAACTTAATCGCTTATTAAACATATAGTTTAGATATACATTTGATGAAAAATTTCTCCAAAGTATTTCTTGTGTTATGCTTTGGTAAAATGAAATGATGTTTTTCAGATATTAATGTTTAAAAGCAGGGTTTTGAGTACAGTTGCATTAAGATGTAACATGGACGTGGTGTCCAAGTTACGTCCGAAAATGTCTATGGCAACTTACACACTAAAAATTCAAAAAAATAAAATTGAGTTGTTCATGGCTTTAAATTATTAAAATGCAATGACACTGAAATTATGTACTTAAAAATGCATTTTACATATTCCTTGTAATGTCACAAAGTGCGGCCCAACCTGGTGGAATGACCCATCTAGGTCATTGGCCCAACCCTTTCTTGCCCCCCCTCAGAAAAAGTTGGTTACACCCAGGCCCGTACGCGCAGGGGGGGGGGCAACAGGGAAAAAGGTCCACTTTTTTCTGATTTTTTTGATAAAAAGGTCCAAAATTTATAGACAATATGACGAAAAAGTCCACATTTTGGTGATGAAATGTTCAAAGCGTCCAAAAATGGACCCTTTTAGGGGGGTTAGGTCCATTTTGCCAAAAAAGTCCACTTTTTCAAAGACCCGCACCCTGTAAAAAATCCTGCATATGGCCCTGGTTAAACCTAGTTTGCAATGCAACCCTAAATATACGAGCAAATCAGACGCATATCTTGAATCGGAATGACGTTTTCGTTATGGACCGCTCTATTAGGCCAATGAAAGTCAATGTTATGTTTTCCGTAACAGCTAGGCCTTCATTTATGAAAATAAGAGGAGCTCTGTTAATAACTCTCCTGTATTCATTTAGGAGCTCAACAAGGGGCTCAATTAATTACATGTCATAACAAAAACACAGGCCTTTCAAGTAATAAGGAGCTCTTTTTTGGAGCTCCTGAAAGACTGCTCAGGAGAGCTGTAGGAGCTCCGGAGCTATAGCTCTCCTCAGAAATGAAGGTCTGCCGTAACAATTTTTGCAAATCATAATGAGACAACTCTTTCATTTTTCATTATTCGTAATTTTGAATAAACAGCAATTTCACCAACCTTCAGCGTGCTATAAATAGCTAAAATATATTGTGTCAAACAGCCACCATACATTTAAAAAATGGTAAATGCAACTGTTCTTTGGTTGAAAATCTACCCAAATCACATGATGTGATCACAAGAAGAAACCTTGATATTTTCTTTAAAATAATAATGAACTTTTTAGAGATTTCAGCATCTCAAATGCGGGCAGAAAATCATAACGTGGGCGGGTAATACGGGAAACATAACATCGACTTTCATACGCCTTATGCAGTGGCGTAACCAGCTTTTTTTTCAGGGGGGGCAGAGGGGGGGCACACATATTTTCAGGGGGGGCAAGCATATATTAAAATATGTAAATCACTAATTTTTCAGGGGGGGCAAGATTCCCCACAGGGGGGGCAACTGCCCCCTACCCCTCCCCCTGGTTACGCCACTGGCTTATGCGAGTACGCCCAAATAAAAACGTTCATCACGGTATTGAAGTTCCTTTTATAATTAGGTTAAACCATTGTATCAAATTGTATGTTATATGGCCTACCTGTATCACAACCTGTAACTAAAACAGCTTTGCCTTTTACTGGTAACCTGGAGTTTGGTGGAATGTAACCTGAAAGACATAGGCCAAAACCACATGCAACTATAACGCCAAAAAAACGTGCAAGCTCATCGACACCAAAAGGAGAATGTAGGCAGATGACCACACCAGTGTGCATGTTAAAATGCCAAGTGGACCAAGAGCCGTACGTGCTGGCAGCCATTATTTTATTAGTGTAGTTGTCACCGGGAGTGTTGTTCACTGCACTCCCCGCTGCACTCTACACTCAGCAGTACTAGTACTTCACATGTTAACATACTTTACTAATCATAATATCAGTAAGTTAAACTGCCAGCAATTTCTCACCGTCTTTCGCGGCAGTTCATTTATGATGGAAATCTCTCGCCGCGCGCCCTCACATACCGTATGCAGTAGTCCTCGCACATGTCACTCACAGCAGCGGGTCACAGTCCGTGTCACGGAAGCGGAAGTTATAAAAGGGAATTTCCCACTGGGGATTTCCCGTGGATTTTGAAAGTCAATGCAGCATCAGCAGCCACGCGGCTAAACAGAAAACACGAAGCAAGCACCATGTGGGGATTTAAGCTGGGTCTGGGGCGAAGATATTAAAACGATCACGTTCAGCGCCTAGTTCATTGCCTTTTCCAAGCGTCAGCTTGAAGAAAAAGTGACCGATCGTGAAATAAAAAGAGTAAGTTAGTTATGGATTAGCGTGTTTTGGGTATTGGACACACTGTATTATGTAGGCCTACACATCTCTCCAATAGCAGCATGGTGTGCGACACCAAAGTTTACATGCTCAGTATGAGGTCAAACTAACTAGAATCCACAGATAGGCTAAACTACCAATAAATCCAATGCATCAGTGGATGCCTTAAAATTTAGAACGTTTTTTTTGAATACTTCGGATGTCAGAAACATCAAGAGAAATTGGAAATTGTGCACTCAGTTCAGAAGTTCAGACTGGGATTGACACGACCCAGTGGGCAATCGACGCGGGGACGTCGAAAAGACGTCGAGAGTTTTAGAAATTTACACACCTATTTAGGAAGTGTTCTGAATACTTTGGTGGGGGGGGGGGGCGGGGGTTTGGAACGTGGAGCTTCAGACATCAAAAAACTTTTTGGATCCCCTTTTTTAGGTTCGAAAATTGTTGATCCCCCCCTTTAGGGTCTTAATTTTTGATCCCCCTTTTATACCTTCCCGGCAGACAAAAAAGCAGAGACAAATTGCAGAGGTGGGCCCCTGCATTAAAGGTAGAAATTGATAATTTTTCGGTCATGGGACTATCAAGTGACCAGGGCTGAGTCCTCGTCTCACACAAAGCACAGAACCCTTCGAAATACTCACTTTGATTACATATTTTATGCAAAATTGAAGAACCATTTTAATTTTTTTTAAGTGGTTCACAACAACAAATACCATTTGGCAAGTTTTTTATCACGGTCTTAAAAATAATAATCGTAATCATTGATGTGAAAGATTTGTTTTTAAGGAATTATCATCATATGTACAGCATACATGTGCATGGATAAATCTCAATTTCTGTTCTCTTGCCATTTTCTCGTAAACAATGGGGGGGGGGGGTTTGTAATATTTATAATAGCCTATGTGTACTGCAGTCAATTGGTGAAATTTGCATACAAATGTTTAGAAAAGTTGTTTTAGAAGAAAACGATTGGTGTGGATGAACCCCGGGAGGGTCGGGAGGGGGTGTCGCCTCCCGCCAAAGCACAACGTAAGCCTCGCAACAGTCACGTTCCTAGATACTTTCTCTTGCAAACCGTGGCGAAATTTTTTGCATTGGGGGATGGGTTGATGAAAATTTAAGAATTATACAGCATGGGTTTCGCTGAAAAGATCCATTACTACTCGCACATGTGCGTGCGAAGCGCGCTAAATTTTGCCATTTAGAAGCTCAAACTTGTTAAGGTAATTGGAAATTATAACAAAATATGAACATAAGCGCACAGAATCTATCCATTTTAAACTATTATGTTATTATGAGGTTTATTTTTGGGGTCAAAAACACATAACAAGGCATCAACATGGGGGGGGGGTGGTGGGAGGGGACTTGTTGACCATCCCCTCGGGGGGATATATCCCCCATCCCCAAGGATTTACACCTATGTTTGCAAAGATAACTCACAATTTGAATTTCTAATGTGGCGCACATAATGATAATCCTTGGGTATGGGCAACGGTATAAAAAGTAAAATCTTATATAGGTAGGTTTGTTTTTGAATGTTTTAAACAAGCAAAAAAAACACAAATCCCGATGCATTCGTAGAGATCATAACCCCCATTCAATAAAACCTCAATTCAAAAAAAATGCTGATGGAATAAGAAATGCGGTTGTGACCGCCTAGCTACATTGCACCAGAGTTGAACTAGGTAAAAAAGTAGTGAAGTTGTTTCTGGGCTACTAAAAGACCTCATGGTGGCCACAATGTCGACTGGCACCGATATACGGAAATGGGCACAGGAAAGGGTGCCTCCTTCCGCGCGAAGCACGGAACCCCCCTTTGTAATATACGGTTTTCAAGACACATTTCCTAATGGAAAAGTTGATGTTTCCCAATTATTGCAACTTGATGATACTTTGGTAAAGGTATGGTTTAAACAATGGAGTACAAATGTCTTAAAAATTTTTTTGATCCCCCCAATCATATCGGGTGGAAATTTTTTTAACATCCCCCGTTTTTGGACCGATAAAATTTTTTGATCCCCCCTCAATATTTTCCAACCCCCCCCCAGATATTTATGAACAAACTCCTTAGGTCGAAAAATGCAAATCGTTTGCGTCGTTCTCTTAAACGTCGATTCACTTTGCATTTTCGACGTGAATTTATAAAACCGTCACCTGTTTTCGACGTGGCCGGCGTCGTTTCGACGTCGCTCTAACGACTATGCCCCGTGGGAAATAAAGGAAGATGTCAAGGAGCATTTTCTTACCCCAATCAATATTTGCGATAACTATTGAAATGGGCAGGGGGCGGATCCGTGATTACCGGGGGGGGCTGCCGGTAGTTATGGGAAAAAATTGGCTGTTTTTTTTTTAATTCCCCCCCCCCTGAAGTGGCGCCTGGGGCACGTGCCCCAAAAAACACCCCCTGGATCCGCCAGTGATGGGAGATCAATTATGTTGTTTATGTATTTAAGGAAAAGTGCCTTGGTCCATCTAGGGGGTTACGGTGTGGCCTTTGCTAACACATGTCGCGCAAGCCTTTAGTGCGACTAGGGGGTGTCTTGCGGGGTGATCAATTCCCTCCTTATAGAAGTTAAGAACTTTTAAAATCTGGTCTTAAGTTGAAAGTGTGATGATGCATAGTTTTCATCCTGATGGGGCAGCTTCCCCCCTTCCCCCTTCGGCAATACTCACTTTGTAATTTCTATTTATTATCATGCAAAATTGATAGCCCCCCCATTTTAATTTTTGGTTTCACCCACATGCCAATTTTGGTAACGATCTTAAAATCAAACTCGTAATACATTGTGTGTAATATTTTGTTATAATGATTATGATCGTATGTAGCTACATGAATGGATATCTCAATTTCTGTTAACTCTTGCAATTTTCTTAAAGGTGCAACGATAGATTTCACATAATCAGGTGGTTCGCCTTTACGATTTTTCCCTGATGTAAAGCTTTCCATCAAAAATATCCCCATCTCTTGAAGGATACAGCTGAGAATGTTTCTTTTGTACAAAAAGTGTGAAATTTCAAATTTCGTATAAGAGCAAACAAAATTCAGCCTATGTTTTATAATGAAATTATAGCAATCAAAATCACCACCCTTTTTCTCGCTTTACGAATTTTTTGTAGTCCAAATACAAAGGTAAGAAATCCTTTGAATGTCAATGAAATTACTATATACACAATTTTGGGTGCCTCAAATCTCTCGTTGCACCTTTTAAACAAATTTTGTTGGGGTGTAATATTTACAATACCTATGTTACTGCAATCAAATGTGAAATTCGTATAATATTAGAAAAGTTGTTTAGAAGAAAACGATTGATGTTGATGGCATGACGGCCTAGGGGCTAGGGTGCGAGAGGGGGTGTCCCCGTCCCGCGCCTCGCAACAATCACACTTTCACCGATACATATTCTCATTGCAACAGTGGTAATTTCTTTTTTGACATTGGGAGGATGGGGGTTTGATGAAAATTTCGACCTGAAACAAGTGTTTCTGAAATGATCCATTAATAGCACATGGGCGTGAAAGCGCGCTAAAATTTTGCCATTTAAAAGCTAAACTAATTGATTGTAATATTGTAATTAAAATAAAATGTGAGCGAAGTGCACAGAAATTTATCATTTTTAAACTGTTGGTAAAATTATGAAAGGTTATTTTTGTCAAAGACACATGAACGGGCATCAACATTTAGGGGGGGGGGATCGTCTTGATCATCCCCCCTCATCAAAAGATTTGGGGGGTGGGGTTATCCCCCATTCCCAAGGATTTATGCCTATGCTTTGCCAAAGATATACACACTATTGGAAATTTCCATGTGGCTCACAAATAAATGATAATCTTGAGTATGGGCATTAATGGTATTAAAAAGTAAAATTAAATGAGGTAAGCTTGTTTTGATGTAGCATCGAAGCGGTCGTAGAGAGTTCAATACCCCGATCAATAAAACCTCATTCAAAAGAAATGCCTGATGAAACAATTATGGCTGGTTGTAGATATAGCCTAGCCTAGCAATCACAAAGGGTTTCTGGACTAAAAGACTAGGGTAGCCACAATGTGGACATGGGACCGATTATATGCGGGAGTGGGCACAGGAAAGGTGCCTCCTTTCGCGCGAAGCACGGAACTTGTAATATTTGGTTTTCAGGACACATTTTCTAATGGAAAAGTTAATGTTCCCAAAATTGCAAATTGGATGATACTTTGGTAAAGTTATGTTTTGAATGGAGCAAAAATGTCCTTAAATTTTTTTGATCCCCCCCTAATACCGGGTGGAAATTTTTTGATCCCCCCTTTTTGGGACCTAAAATTTTTTGAACCCCCCACAAATTTTCCACCCCCCCCCACCAGAGTATTTATGAACACTCCCTAAGGGAGTTTTTACAAACACTTGTAAGGGGAGGTGAAAAAATTAGAATTTTCAGGGGCCGGCCCCCTTTATGATCGCAAAAATCGGAGCCCCCTTTTACACGTGAAAAAAATATGTCAATCCCATAGAAAATCATATAGGCCTAGGCCCTACCCCATTTCCACAAGCAAAAAAGGTGTGACTTTTTTCCATTGTCGTGGCACCAACTTTGACGGGTCCAAAAATTTCAGCCCCCCAGCCCGCTTACAAGTGTTTGTGAACGGTTCCAAATTGATAACAGGTGCGGTGAGCCTTTAGTGCAACTAGGGGGTTGTCTGGGTGGGATGTGCCCCCCCCCCAGATCCCCTTCAGAAGAAATTTTGAAAATCTTGTCTTAAAATGGTGCAATATTTGATGCAAATTGTTCTAATCTTGATAGTCACACTGCTATCACCTATCGGAAACACTATGTAGGCCTAGTGGTGTTTTATACCTCAAGGAAACCAGTACAAATTGTTAAGGAAAGCGTTTGCAAAAGCTTGTTTAGGGGTGTTGAAAAAAAATAATTAGTTACTAGAATTTTCATGGCCCCTTTTTGGATCTCAAAAAATCAGAGCCCCCTTTTAATATCCATGAAAATTACTGACATCATCTACACAGAAAATCATAGGCCTAGATAGACCCCATTTTCACGAGCAAAATTAGGGCGATTTTTTTCATGGCCGTGACCCCGCCTTTGAAGGGTCAAATATTTTCAGGGCCCCCGGTTACAAGTGTTTGAGAACGGTTCCAAATTGATAATAACAGAGTGGCATGATGCAAAAGGTTTTGACTTCTTCAAAAAATAACCCCCTGGGCCCATTGCATTTTGGTAGAAAAAAAGTCGTGGAGCCCATGGGCACAAGATGATGTGAAAGGGCACTGGACCCCCAAAGTTTTCTTCTACCCCCTTTTTTGAAAATGTCCTTCCAATATAAAATAGCTGGGAAATAGCGCCATGTACATGTCAACACTCA